>JAPWTK010000064.1:0-105000 GCA_029963805.1 Aromia moschata
ATGCTTCCTAAGAACGCTACGGACGTTTAAAGATGGCCGGCCCAAATTGGTTTTCTTGCCTTTTATTTCAAAAACTGCTTAAAATAATTGGTTTAACGTAACAAAACAAACTAAAAATTTTACAAAAACTGCTCGAAATGTCTACCATCATTTTCAATGCAAAGTTGACATCTGCGAATGACTGATTAATTCACTCCGCTGCCTTATTAATTAAAAAGAGAAGCAGGCCTTGATAACAATTGAAAGTGTTTGTTTGACAGCCTTGTTTGACGTGTCGATTGAATTCAATTTGTCACTAATTTTAAGCTAGTTTATGAGTAAATTGCGGAAACATGCCAAATACCTACACTACAAGTGAATATGCGGATATTGTGTTTGTTTACGGGTACTGTGATGGTAATGCGCGCGCTGCTGTGAATGAGTACGCCCGAAGATTTCCAATGAGAAGAGTGCCCGACAAAGCGGTATTTACTAGAACATTTCAACGATTAAGAGAAACTGGGACAACTTCTTCGAAATCGCGAGCAGACGGTATTTTTGCACCCCTTCATAATAATCGAAGAACAGAAAATATCCTAGAACACTTCGATCAAATACCTTCAAGTAGCACGAGGAGATGTTCTTTGCAATTAGGCTATCCCCAGAGCATTGTGAACCGAACTCTGAAAGCAGATGGTCGCCACCCCTATCATTTGCAGAAAGTTCAGAATTTGCTTCCTGAAGACCTACCTCGAAGAAGAGAATTTTCAGAGTGGTTCTTGGAACAAATAACAAACGATGCTTCTTACTATCGGAAGGTGATTTGGACGGACGAGGCAACTTTACCCGTAGTGGTATCTTTAACCAACATAATGCGCATATTTGGGCCCATGAAAACCCGCATGCTGTAAAAGAACAACATTTTCAACATGAATTTTCGTGCAACGTTTGGATGGGGTTATGCGACGATACACTCATTGGTCCATATTTCTTGCCTCCAAGACTAAATGGTCCGGCCTTTCTTCATTTCCTGGAAAATGAATTTGAAGCAATATTAGATGACATGCCTCTAATTGATAGAGCAAACAGGTGGTTCCAGTTAGACGGTTGCCCAGCCCATTACACTCTACTAGTGCGGCAATGGCTTCACAACCATTTTTCAGGAAGATGGATTGGTCGCGGTCGAGACTGTCCCCGTCCTTGGCCTCCGCGTTCCCCGGACTTAACCACTATGGATTTTTATGTTTGGGGCAGAATGAAGAGCAAAGTTTATGCTGAGCCCGTCAACGACGAAGCTAGTCTCCGAGCGAGGATCTTGCCCAAGAAATACCACTAGCGGAGTGTCGTGCAGCCGCGCAATCAGTCATTCGCAGATGTCAACTTTGCATTGAAAATGACGGTGGACATTTCGAGCAGTTTTTGAAATAAAAGGCAAGAAAATCAATTTGGGCCTGCCATCTTTGAACATCCGTAGCGCTCTTAGGAAGCATTTCCGGACACATGTTTATTAGAACTTTTTTGCTTAGAATAACATGCCCTATCCGTACCTTTCGTTTGTCGCGTTAAGTTTGACTCACCCTGTATATATATATATATATATATATATATATATATATATATATATATATATATATATATATATATATATATATATATATATATATATATATATATATATATATATATATATATATATCTATATCTACTCATATTCTAAACAAATATAGTGAAACCACCGTATACAATAGAGAAGGCTGAGTACAGGGTTCACCACATCCTATCTTCAGCCATTTGTGTCTTTGCATTTAGGCGGCTAACTACTGGTTTAATAATTACTTTTATATTTATTTATGTTACAGTCTAAGGTATATATTTAATGTATAAGTTAGGATTACTTTTACGAATTTTGTGCAAATTCTAGAAGTCAGTCATTCAGGGTGAAGATAGGATTTAACCAGGATTGAGATACCAGTACTCAGCCCCTTAATAAAAATAAAGATATTAAAATGTTTAATTAAGTGAAAAGTGTTAATTAAAGATATTTACATATAACAGAAAGTAATTTGGAACTAATAACTCATGGCGTGCATTTCATTCTGCTATTTCATAGTCACATGTACCTAAGCAAATATATGATGTTTTTTTACCTTATTTCAGCCTTCGAAACACAGCACACTTTTGTAGGTTAAAAATACAATGATCTGAAAGGGATTTGGCGGGAATGAGGCTGAGAACTGGACATGCGTTTTAGATAGATAGATAGTTTTTTAGATATATAAATACTTTATTGTTTTTTTTTACATTTTTAGCTTTAATGTATCGGCCTCGATTGTTGTAGGAAAAACTTCAATGTCAATGGAGACCGCATCAAATTTTTCCACATTTAATTAGACTAAACCATCAAAAACATCATCAGGTTACATTTTTAAAAGTGTGATATTATGTATTTCTATATGACGTTTATGGTTTTCATGACCTGTATGACCCACATGACCTTTATGGCCAATATGGCATGTACGACCGATATGACTGTTATAACTTTGAAGACTATGTGCTTTATGCCATTTATAACCTTTAATAACCCGTATGTTTATTTTAGATAAGGATATAGAAGTAAAAATGAGAGTAGAGACTAGACATCACCTGCCAAATGAACATAAACATAATATTTGGTTTGGTTACATATAAGTTTTTAAAAATGTTTATAATGTTCCCTATATTTTATTCTAGTTTCCTCTCCTGTACTCTAAGGAGGGCGGGGGGAGGGGGGGGGTAACATTCTGAACAACTTTTCTTAATAACTTTTTTTGATTAGACGCGAACTAAGCGGTATTGCCATTTAACCGAAACCGTTTTTTTCTGATTTGTGAAACACCCTGTAGAAATATATCGACGTCGTTTTGACTGGCTGATGGCGGTTTATGGTGCGAATGTTTTTTGTGGGAAACTTTTTTTGAAAATACTAATAGTCTCGACCAGGGGACTGAAAGTTGGATAGCAGATATCGCAACATCATGCCACCTGACCTTGTCATTAGATTTAGTAATGTTTGGTGTAGACAACTTTGGCCCTACTGATAAAAAGAAGTAAGGTAGCATAGTGAAATACAATTCTCATATGTGCAAGAGAGATGACAATCGTGAACAATTTTAATGTTAGTTAATTTTGTGTTATATACATATATGGCAAGTTGGGTCTGTGTTTATTAATTTTCATCATTTCTTATGTGAGGCAAAATGGTAAATTATCCTTTAAAGCAAATATAAGAAGATCCTATAGGATATTCCCACGCTAAATATCCTCTGAAATTGAATGGGAAAATCCATTCAGTTTGTTAAGAGTAATGTTTAAGGTTGTATTTATTGCATAAGTAATATTGTTTGTTCATCTAAAATTGTAATGATGGTCGGCCGGCGTTTACAAATATCAACCATATACTATTTATTTCTTTATTAGATAAATATTAACTAAATCTACTTTTGCAGTGACGACGTACTTTAACATTTACAAATGAATATCTAAATGTAAACGGCAAGTACGTTTTTTTGCATGCATAAAAATATTTTACATTTGTACTAAGCCTGTTTTTTTTAAATGTTTATATATTGTTGTAATAAAACTGATAAATAGAGTAAATATATTTAATCATCATGAAAAAAGATATAATCCATTAAGTGTTACGATTTATTAAGTTAGGTGTAGAACAGCAGCTATTTAAAATGTCAAATGCAATTACACCTTCTTCTATCCGTAGGCTTAAATAATCCTGTAAGTACCCATCTTGTAAAAAATCATATTTTGTTAATATAATTGAAAAAAGAGTATAAAACCGCAAAATTTTATAAATATCCTAGCAACGTAATTTTTGGAAAATGTTTTTTTTTTTCATTTTATTTGCTTATGTGTGGCAAAATTTTCAGAATACTATGTTACGTTATATAATTTTTATTTCTTGGCAATTTTTCCAGGAGTTTGTTGATTTTGTTTTAGAATAATTTTTCAGTTTAGTTGTATATACCTGGTATTACATAATTTACAGAACTTGTGTTTTTAAATCAGGATAATACTTGATATTTATGCCTTTTATTTCTATATATAATTTTTTATTGTGAAATAGTTCATCATTTATAATTTCGGATAAAATGTTATGCATTACGTGTTACCATAAGTATAATGGCCCAATTTTTGTCACCTCGAGATATCATCATCTTGACGAAACCTAAATTTTAGGTGGATGAGAGGGCTTGCATGTCCCAATGATCCTACGAGCTAAGCCAGCAGAAGCATGCAATGGAAGGGACCCCACCCCTGCTGGAGGTCAAAGGGAAGGAATCTGACTAAAAGTGATACAAACTGCTTTATACTATAATTTCTAATTGTATTGTTATGTAAATAATGTTTTTCTGTTATGTCTTGTTAATAAATTTTCTCTTTTAAACGTACTTCTCAGTTTTTTTTTATTCTTTCTAATAGTGAATATATAATTTTATAACTAAAAACATCAAATACCAGAGATAAAATTATTATTTTTACATTTAAACCTTGAATGTTTTGTGAAATTAAGGAATGAGTTCCTCTTTAATTTGAGGGAGAATGCTTTTCTTAATTTTACAAAGTATCAAGTTTTAATACTTAAAATATAAAGAAATAAGTATTTTTAAAAAGCCCGCGCTATGCCACGTAGAACTGTCAATTGTGTTACCATCAATTAAGCAGGAGGTAGCGCTTCTTTCCCTATATGTTTTGTGGTTTCGACTCTGCAGGCCTGTTTCCAACTTTTTGGGCCAGAAGTATTAATTCGTAAACATTTGACTATCGCGCCGTATTTTTCGTACATCTCGTATTTTTCGTATTGTGCTTTTGGTCCAAAATTGAGATCATTCGGTGAATAACAGAAACAGAAGTGAATGAAAACCCTTGGTATTGGAATCACTATACTTTCACATCCAATTTTTCCACATTTAATTAGAATAAATAGTTGAAAACATCAGATTGTATTCTTAAAACTGTATATTATTAGGTATATACAGAGTCTCATTTGAAAGTGGGCCACCCTCACAACTTTTTTATTTATGGAGCGATTTTGACCAAATTTGGGCAAAAGGGTGAAGGGGGGAAAGTGTACTTTGGAGCCAAGTGGCGTCCCCATTTTTACAGACTGTCAATTTTAAATACCATATTAGTGATTTTTTTAGAAAATTCGGCGTCCCCGAAAATGGGTCTCTTCCAAATTTCACGAAAAAATATTGAATATTAATGATTTTACGACTAAATGGCGATTCGGGCTGTTCATTATGAATTTAAACTTCTTATCCAGTAATCCATGCAATAATAAATTAATGTTTTTATGAAAACGAAATGTCAAATTTGTTAGGTCAGTAGTGAAATTTACGTATTGTTCCTTAAGTACACTACACTTAAATAAGTATGGCTGGTAATTTAACTTTACTACACAAAATTGAAATAGTAAAACTTCGTGGTGACAGTGACAGGTCCGAAAGGGAAGTACATCGAATTTTTAATAATAGACATCCAGAGCTTCATAACATTAGCAAGTCTACTGTTGCAATGTTTTTAACAGATACAGAGCTGTATCTAAGCACATTTTAAAAAATGACAATCTACAACGGCAAAGAAATTCGAAATTATTTCACCGCAAATCCGAGAAACAGTTTAAGAATTGCAAGTTTGGACCTACAGTTACCACAGGAAACAATAAGGAGATACCTTAAAAGTACAACAATATGAAGACCTTTAAGCCGAAATTTCTGCACACCTTAGAAGAAGGTGACAGTGATAAGCGAATGGAATATTGTTTATGGTGCCAAGGAGAATATCTTACTGAGAGGAATTTTCTAAAAAAAAATTTGTTTAGTGACGAGGCAACATTCACAACTAATGGAACCGTTAATTCACAAAATACGAGGCATTGGGCACAAGAAAATCCAGAATGGGTAATACATTGTAGACGACAGTATTCACAAAAAAGTAAATGTATGGTGCGGTATATTAAATACCAGAATAATTGGCCCATTCTTTTTCGAAGGCAATTTGAACAGCCAAATTTTTTTAATTTTTTTGAATAATCAGTTTTCCGATGCTATGGATGAACTTCCACTAGCAGAAGTTGCTGATCTAATGTTTCAGTGAGATGGTTGTCCTATCCACACGACTGTGAGGGCGTGGTTGGAAGAGCATTTTCCTAATCGGTGGATAGGACGAAATAGTGGATTAATGGATTTTACTCCCAGGTCTCCCGACTTAACCCCCTTAGATTTTTTTTCTATGGGGTTTATTAAAGAAAAAGTTTACGATACCCGTCCAACTAACGCAGACGAACTACGTGAGGATAAGACAGGCACTCGCTGATATTACACCAAACCAATTGTCTAATGTTATGGCTAATATTGAAAGACGATATAATAAATGTATTCAGTTAAATGGAGGTTTGGTTGAACAGTCCAGAATTTAAAGTTAATGTTATGTGTTATGTAAATTATTTCATTGTTGTGTTATTATTATTTTGTTACAAAAAAAGAGCGTTATTAAGAAAATAGTAAAAAAATTGTATTCAATAAATACAATGTGTATTTTATTAGACCTAATCGAAAATTACATTTAAATTAAAACATTCATTTGTTATTACATGGATTACTGGATAAGAAGCTTAAATTCATAATGAACTGCCCGAACCGCCATTTAGTCGTAAACTCATTAATATCCAATATTTTTTCATGAAATTTGGAGGAGACCCATTTTCGGGGGACGCCGAATTCAGTGGAGTGGGCAGATTTTTTTCTAAAAAAATCGCTAATATGGTATTTAAAATGTTCAGTCTGTAAAAGTGATCTAGTTGCCCTTGGTTTTTAAAAATAGGGACGCCACTTTGCACCAAAGTACATTTTCCCCCTTCCCCCCTTTTGCCCAAATTTGGTCAAAATCGCTCCATAAATAAAAAAGTTATGAGGGTGGCCCGCTTTCAAATTGGTCACTCTGTATATGTATTTGGATATGACCTTTATGACCCATATGACATCTATGGCCTCTTTGGCCTTTATGGCCTGTACCACCTATATGAGCTTTAAATCGTTATGACCTTTGTGGCTCATATGACCGTTACGACCTTTATGATCCATATGACTAGAGTCCGGAAATGTATGCCATAACGTAGGATCGTCACTATAAAATTCTGTGATAATTAAAGTATAAACCGTATTTTTTTAAGCGCCTTGTAAATTATATACGCGTGTATTTCTTGGTAGTATGCAGATCCCTTGCAGCGACACTGGATAGTTAAATGCAGTGTACCATGCGTGAGAGCAAACTTTTCGAACCCAACCGTTGCCACCTATCATCAATGACCTAACTTAATGACCTCTATAACCTTTGCGACATTTATGACGACTTGTCGACCTGAATGAGCTTTATGACACGTATGATCTATTTTTGATATGGATATGGAAGTAAAAATGTCAGACGAGACTTCATAATCTGACATTTTAATTATCTTATCAGAAAAACTTCACATTAAGATACAACAAAACCAGCGCGATCTCCCTTCTGTGTACAATAAAAACTCCATCAACCAAATAAACATATTTTCAATACTTGATTTGGCTACACATAAGTTTACACAAATTTTTAATATTTTCCTTATATTTTATTTCTCCCTTCCGTACTCCAAGGGGGTAAGAAAAGTAGGGGATTTTTGTAGAACTTTTTTCGCTGTAAACTTATCAAAATTTATATTAAAAACTTTTACTTTACCTATTACGAATACTTAGTAATCTGCAACCCCTTCAACTCCCCGAACCCCATAACTTAGTAAGCTAAAAATCTTTATATCTGCAGACTCTGTGCTCCTTGTCGGTCTTAACCGTATTTTGTCCTATTTAACCTCTTCTTGTCTTTCTTGCCTTCCTGTTGTTTTCCTTAATCTCCTTTCGCCCTCCTTACATTCATTAACAATTTTTTGTGCTCCCCAACTTATTTCGGCTACTGAGACTCATTTGACCTCCCTAACAAATCTTATCCTTTTCTCTATTTGTCCGTATCTTTTTGTGTCATCTTTGTCTTCTTTAAACTTCTATTGTCCTCTCTTTGACGTCCTTATTATCCATGTTCTCTTAACTTTTTTTTTGTCCTTGTCTTCATTAAACTTTTTTTCTTATCCTCCCGATCCTTTTTTCGTCTTTAGTCTTATTTTTAACGCCCTTAACATTAAATTCCTCTTGTCTTCATTTTATTATATTGTTCTCTTTTGTACGCTTTGTTCTCTTGACCTCTTAAAACATTTTTGTCCCACACCTCTTCTTGTTCTTTTAAATTTTATTTTGACCTCCTTGAGATTCTTATACTCTTGTCCTCCTTTCGTCTGCTTTAATCTTCTTGTCCTCCTTAACATCCGTTCCCTTCTGTCCTCATTGACCTCGAACTCAGGTTTGTCGTCCCTCCCTTCCTTAACATTAAGTCCGTTTGTCCTTGTTATGTTTGATTGTGATTTCCACTTGGATCAACCAACCATATTGTCATGCTTGAACTTCTTGATGTGAACCATTTAATCCTCGATTTAACCGATCCATTTGACCTTGACTAATTTACCTTCTTCACCGATTGACCTTCTTTATCAGACATAATCGATGTTTACACCGTTTGACCTTATATGGTCCTTTGACGTTTTACCTCCCCTCCACGTAATACCAGGTGAAAATAAAAAATGATAATAGCGACTTAATAATGGCAAATTTGAATTTTTCTGTCTCAAAAACCTATCAAACGATAAATCACATTGTAACGAACACACACCTGGTGTTCTGTTATTCGAATTCTTTTACTAAAAAAAATAGAAGGTTTAGGTGGTTTAAGTGATGGGTTCTGGTGCTACTTATATCTATTATATTTATTTTAACAACTGACAAATATTAGTAGGTACTATATGAGTATCTACTTATTTCTAAACAAAAACATATTCTATAACATTCGCAGAAAAAAAGGTGAGTCCATTCATCTTGCCTTACGAGAGACCCTTTTTTTTATAATAAATAAACCTGAGTACTACGAGAATTTCTCAAATAATATGTTATCCTAACTGCCATTTACGCGCGTAATAAAATATTACGAACATTAAACCTGGATTTAAACCGGCGCTTAACTCGCTTAGCTGAACCGCTGCTTGCTCTTCAGGGCCCCAGCTACCGCCTAACAACCGCCTGTCTCCTGCTCCAATTTCACTCATCCACACGAACAACCGGTATACTAGGGTGTCCACTGGATACCAGGAATGCTTCACTGGACATACAACGTCCTCTCTTGTCTCCAACAAGAGAACAAGAACGAAAATCTGCTACCACTAATAAACCGTAATAAAAATCCGTACCTATGGAATTTAGGTTACGGCTTGTAACCACCTGTTTTTCCTCCGTGTTCTCGGAAGCATCTGGCTCATGCACCACCGTCACACGTGGACTCACATACACCTCTCGGTCTCGCAACGCGACATGCACACACTACTTAAAATTATAAGAGCACGTTTATATATACACATAAAATCTTCAAATTATACTAAATATAGGGGCGCATTACATCACCTATCCTTTTTAAATCTAAAGATGAGAAAACGTCTTTTTTTGTTTGTTAACGAACACGGCGAATAAATTTAAAAACAATAGCGAAATTATTAAATAAACAAAAAATTAACTAAAAAGGAACAAATCATCCACAACGTAATGGTGAGATTAGATATAATAAAAAGGGTTTCATTATCTTTGCGTCTTCTGCGGATGACTGGTGTTCGGTCTTTACTCATACCAAATCCCCCTGAACAAACATAGTACATTTATGTAAAAAGTGCCTCCTTTTTTGTAGCTCGGCCTTACGTAGCAACTTCTCGTGAGCCACTGTAATTCTAATATTATCATCGACGGGTCCAACTGGTAAATTTATTTTTCCGCGCTCTTCCGAAATGTAACTCATTTGGCATAAATCCTGTACCTACCTTCATGTACCACTTCAAATGATTCAAAACCACTTCAAAACTATTACAAAAATCATTAACCCGCTGACTCGTTTCAATGTTACCTATTTTCTAAGTGACTTTGAAACCTTCACTTTTCTTAATAACGAAAATTTCCGTACCGCTAGGCTCTCTCGTGCTATTATGTTCAATAATTAATTTATAATTACCAAACACAAACCTTTTAAAGCGGGGAAAATTATTGAAACGAAAAGAGAAGATTTATGTTATCTGCCTGGAGTAGTTGTTAGTCGTCCACCTGGTGTGATCCAAGCCTCTTCTTTCCGGTACAGGAACTTCACTCCGGAAATTAAGCGGTTGCGTGAATATATATAATGCGGAACAAGCGAATTTCAGCGGTTGCGGTATAAGCGATATATTATATGAAAGACTTCAGCGATGCGGGTTGACGACTCGATTGCCAAAAGCGTCTCTTGCGCATATATGCGGGAAAGCGACTCTTGCGTATATGTCGGTTTCCACGAACTCCGTTCGTACTCTAAAAGGCATAACAAAAAATCTCCCTCTTTTTTGCCGATCATATATCGCGTGTTATATTTATTGCAAATATGGCCAAATGAGCGATCTATTCAATTTATAGGTACTACTAATGCTAATTAAAATAAAAAAGGAAAGATAAAAGAGAAAAAGAAAAGATATGGACGGAACATACCGCCCACCTAAAATACATAGTATTTTATATTTTAATGAAGGGTAGAGGGCACAATTTACCGGACGTTTCATTAGTCCGGTGCTAGTATGCACCGTCGCAACGCGCACGACACTATCCGCACCTGGATGCACCCCAACAACGCGAGCAAGCTGCCAACGCAACGGTGGGGCCTGAGAATTTTGTATGGCCATCATAGTACCGGAAATAATTAAATTAGACGAAGTAGTCCATTTGCTTTTTTGAAGCAGTGTATGTATTAGTAGTAGTATTCAGAATGCCACCGAGACCAGAAGTCTTGGTGGAGGCGTTGCAGCAATTGCCAGCGATTAAGGCGTCCCATTGGTACCGTTGTTAGGTCAGCTTCGGGCACAGTTGACAGCGGTTCGAGTGTTAAAAAATGGCCAGGAGTTAACACCGAAACATCGTTAGGATCGGAACTTAAAGGGGTTAACGGGCGTGAGTTTAACACTGCTTCAATTTGCACAAGTGCAGTATATAGCTCTTCATATGTGAGAATTTGCTTACCAATATCTCTATATAAGTGTGTTTTTACACTTTTAACCCCAGCTTCCCACAATCCTCCGAAATGTGGGGCCGAGGGTGGATTAAAATGCCACTCAATCGCCTCAGATTCAGAAGCAGATTTTAAATATTGAGCAATTTGTTTAGAAGCAGAAATAAAATTGGTACCACAATCACTATATAAATGATTACATCTACCTCGACGTGCAACAAATCGACGTAGTGCAGCAAGAAATGCATCCGCGGACAAATCAATGACTAATTCTAAATGAATAGCTTTTGTAGCATAACAAACAAATAAACATATATAGGCCTTGTGAGTTTTTGCCCCTCTTGTTTTGCCTAAGGTTATGCCAAGGAATGGTCCAGCCATGTCAACCCCAGAATGGCTAAAACATTTAACTTGCGAAATTCGAGTTGATGGTAAGTCGCCCATGATTGGTTGACAAGGTTTTGGTTTAAGTTTCCAACATATATGGCAATTTGCCAGGACACTCCTAATTGCTCTCTTTGCAGATAAAATCCAACATTGTTGTGCAATCAAAAATTGAACAGTTTGTACCCCGGCATGTAAGTATTTTTTATGATAATATTCAATCAGTAATGGGTGAAACGACTAGAGCGGGGCAACAATGCTGGGTGTTTTTTTTATCATAGGTAAGGTTGGAATGATGCAAGCGACCACCAACCCGTAAAATATCCTGATCATCCAAAACAATACTAAGTTTTTGAAAAGATTTAGGTATTGTTTGATTGCATTTAATCTGATTTAAAAGTACCGAAAAAATGTTTTTGTTGAGTGTATTTTATTAAAATTAAAAGTGCTTGATTTAAATCAAAAAACGATAGCGAGAGAGAATGTCTATTAGCGGGATTCTTTAAGTTAAATACAAATCTTAAAATGTACGCGATAACACATTGCAAGTGGTTAAGCGAGGAATAGTTATTTAAAAGCGTTTCAAAGAATTCTGTAGATGCTACAGAATTTAAAGAAGTTTTTCTTTCCTCTTGGAATGCCTCCTCAGACAAAGGAATCTCAGAAGGGATGACCGAAGATGCAGAGGCATCTTTTAAAAAGGCAGGCCCCGCCCACCATAAGGAATTGTGAAACAACTCGGAGGGAAAAAGACCTCGAGAAGCCAGAGCAGCAGGATTATTTTTTGAAGAAATGTGTAACCAATTTTCAGGCGATATTTTGTCTTGGATAAAAGAAACGCGATTGCTGACAAATGTTTTCCATCTGTGCGGTGAACTTTTTATCCAAGCCAAAGTAACAGTAGAATCAGACCACGCAAATATTTTGCTAAATTTGATGGCATCATAAGTAAACAAAACAAATGAAATTAAGTCAGAGAGAAGTACTGCGGCACAAAGTTCAAAGCGAGGAATCGAAATACGGCGTAAAGGAGCTATTTTGGATTTTGCACATACACAATATACAGAAACATCCGAGTTTTGTCCTAAAACTCGGAAATAAACGACAGCGGAATAACCTTTTGAGGAGGCATCACAAAAACCATGATACTCACACGACCAGTTATCAGGAATTTTTATTTGACGAGGGATTTGAACCTGGAGTGGGTACTGGAACCTTCGGCGTAGAAACAAAACTTCTGAAGTGGGATTTGAACACGTGACAATAAAGGAAGTTCACGTTTGTAGCGATCCCAAAGTAGGAGAACATCATTTGGCGGGGACTGATCCCAATCTAGGCCCAAAGTCCAAAACAATTGAATTATATATTTTGTCACCATCTCTTTTAGGTATTGATCTTGATATTAAAATTACTATTTAATTTTGATGTTGATATAGTAATTTCTGAAACGTGGGCTAGCTGCAACCGGAGGTCGTCGTGCGGTAAACAATTTTAAGCTGCTAGTAAGTGGTGGCAGCTTTGGGCGCCAGTAACCTAAGTGCCTTACGTTTCTTAAGCATCGTTGATACGCGGTTACAAAATATCAATAAAAAAAACACATCAAAATATTAAATAGCCAATGATCACCAAAATATAAATAACCTGAAGCTAAAAGAATGATGGGGTATTTCAACTTAAGCAAAACTTATACACGCTAATACTTTAAATTAGTTTACTGAAATAATACCCAAATTTATACATACATATTCAATGGTAGAAGGATTCGATGTATACAATAAAAAAAAATTGATGGTTTTCCAAGACAATGTGACAAGTTAACTGTAAACCAATAGTTAAATTTGAAAATAAACGAATATAAATAAATAGATGGGAGTTTTACCGATCGTGATCACGATGGCGCACACTAGTATTGCTTATATATAAAAAAAAATATGCCTTTTATATAATATAGGCTACTACCTACAACTGTAAAATTACCAAGAAAAAAATATATATATATACTAACAACCTAACTATATATAATATTACAAACGATAATTACCTGCTCAACCTGAATAATTTGAGTTAAAATTCAGTAAATGTAAGTATACTGCTATAATACCAAAATTATTGTTTCAAAATACCCAATATCTAATTATCAAAAGGTAACAATAATTTAATAAAATAAAGTATGTTAGATTATCTAATTATTAGTTTATGTCGAATTTATACAAGATTTATGGATAGGAAGAAACATCGTAAAATAATTACCAAGTGACTAGTAATATCTAGTGGCAAAGTACTGTCATTAATTTAAGATATTAAGTTTAAACAAAAATATTCAATAAAAAAAATTAGGAAACCATGTAATAATTAATTAAATTATTACCAAAATAATACTACGCAGTGTAGGTAAAACGTATTCAAATAATAAGCCGAATAACATATGCAGGCGTACTCCAAAATATATATAAAAAAAAATATGACTGAAATTATTATTTATACCAAACAATCACAATTTCACTAAATCTACAGGTTATCTGTTTTTTTTTCCGTCTGTTGATTCCGTCTAATCCTCCGTATCGGTACGGTGGTACAGTTAGTGGGACACCTGGTATACACGCCTCGTCCGAGATGTGGAAAATTTCCGGCAACCAGGAACGCCACTGGAGGGATCTAACCAACGCCCCGCCCCTATCAGGCAATGAGCAGCTACTCCAAAGGCTTATGAAACTCCAAAACAGTTCCCAAAATAGAAATAAATCCAACCAATAGCCATATAAAAGTCCATATAAAAAAGTCGAACTAAAATTCGAACTGAAAGTTGGAACAAAAGCCCAACCTAAAAGCCCTACAACCAAGATTTACGGTTTGAAAATTTAATAATATAAGAAGACCAGAATATAACTTACTTGGATGATGATGGCTGGAGGTGAACCAAGTGATATAACTTGGATTATGAAATCGGTCACCACGTACCAATCTATCGTAAAAGGTGTATTCAGATCCAGCAAACTTGCCGAATTATGTGTCGCCCTTAAGGTTACCACAACCATGCGAACACAATAATTTTAAACGAATTTTCTAAAAATCCCTTAGGAACACCAACGTGTTAACTTAAAGAAAATCGTCGACCACACCTTACTATCAGCGAAAGATACGTGACCAGTGCCAAGTGAAATTCGTCGCCGGCTACTTCTTGCCTAGTTTTTTTTTCTTTACAAAAACACTCATCGCGGCCGCCGCGATAAAATACAACGTAGGATAGAATTTTAAATAAATCCTATGTAACAGACAAAAATGCATATGAACTGTAGAGATCATTATATTTTCAATTATATTATTTACTCCAAATATTTCTCGACATAAAATTTACTAAGTTGCTACCTAGGTATACCGATATTCCTAGCTGGTATTTATTATCTCGGTTATCGAAATGTATGTTTGGTTGTCTACTATTCGGCAAGGACTCGGCAATAAATTTGAATTTATACCGGGTGGCACGGAGTTATTCGGATAAAAACTGAAATTGTTTATAGGTAAAATTTTGAACGTTACAATTTATTAAAAAAGGTAATCGGTGGTAGAAAACCAAGCGGGTCAAATATTCGGGCTAATTCGGATAACATGTGACGTTTAGTACATGATCTATCTATAGGAGTAACCTGATATGAAAAAGTAGCTAAAGTTGGATACCAGTGTAAACCAAATATTTTTAGAATACACTCGTCATCCAAAGAAAGAGGGTCATTTGACAAGTCAGTTAATAAATCTGGATTATTACTGGCCTACTTTCTTAACTCAAATCCGCCTTTTGACAACAAAGATATTAAATCTTGTTTTAAGCGACAAGCGGATTGAATCGTCGACCTTCCTGAGACTATATCATCAACAAATGTATCCTCACTAAGAACTCTAGCTGCGGTAGGAAGATTAGATTTTTCATCCTTGGCTAATTGTAATAAGCAACGGATTGCAAGATAAGGTGGAGACGTCACTTCGTATGTAACAGTTTTCAAACGAAAATCTTGAATGGGTGTTTCAGGTGAGAAACGCCATAAGATTCGTTGATAATCTGTGTGATTAAAAGGAACAATTGTTTACGTCAGAAGGCCAGTTTACTAAAAGCAGAAAATCATTAAGTTATCCTGAAGAAGAAATTTTAGCCGAAGCATTAAATACGACGCGCAATTTAGTGGTGGAACTCTCGGATTTAAGAACGCAGTGATGTGGAATATAATATGTCCTTGGTGAGACAGATTCTATAATTTACATATGACCTAAATCAAGATACTCTTGCATAAAATCGGAATATTGTTTATACAAAACTGGATCTTTTGAAAGTCGGCGCTCTAGCGATAAAAAATATTTTACAGCTAAGTTACAAGACTCCGGAAAAGTAGGTTCTTCATTGCGGAACGGTAAAGAAACGGTAAACGTACCCGTTGAATCTCGTGAATATGTTGATACAAAATTTTGTTCGCAGAGTTTATCATCGGGAGATAAACATGTGACTTCTGGAACGGTTTCCACTTCCCAGAATTTCTTTAAAATATTTTCTACGGAAACGGTCGACATATTACAAAAAAAAAATACTGAATAGTAGGTAAACTGTTAGCATATATTTTTCCCATTAACACATAACCGAATACGGTGTTCAACGCGATTGGTTCATTTGTGTTACCTAATATACGACCGGGTTGAAGAATATTTGGAAAAATGTAGTAAAATATCAATCGCCCCTGGAATATTGAAGGTTGGATCAGCAAATTGTAATTTTTTTAAGTATGGATATTTTTCTGAAGAAAAAACGAAAAACGGATAAATCATTACAAATGCTTGGCAAAATTATAGCCTGTAACCTAAAGCACGGCGAATCTACTTCTCCCGTTCGGCGTATTTTAATCGAGACTGCACTCGAGCTAGTAAAAGAGTGCATTAGACCTAAACCGTGTATAGAAAGAGAAGTGTTAAATCGTGATAAACCTAAACGATTTACCATTCTTTGAGAAATAAAACTTGTTTGAGAGCCAGAATCAAGAAGTGCCTGACATTTACAAAAATTGCCATATTTCTCTGACACTTCAATTAATGCGGTTGAAAGCAAAACACTCGTAGTTAAAGGCACCGTACTTGTTAAAGATTGTGTTGCTGTACCGGCGAAAGGTTCGTTAATTAATACATTGTCATGCGGCACCGGCCGACTTGTCGCATCACCCTGTACAACAGGGGTATCGGTGTGCGTGAAATGTAACAGCGTGTGATGTTTCTTTTGACATTTACGACAGGTAGATATTCAGTTTGAAGACCGGAATTTTTTAATGCGGACACATTTCCTTGACAGATTCAATTTCTGACCAATATGCCGACGTTAACAATCTTTTATTAGAATAGCGTTGTATTAAATTATTATAAGCTACTATGTAATTTTCTGACGTCATCGGGATGCATTTTACAACACTAAGCGGATGTCCTATTAAAGAGGAAATTAAATAGTTAAATTTTTCTATTTCTAATTTTGATGCACAATTGCATTGAACATATCAATATATCAGGGAAAATTTTTTACTCTCATGTATTGATAAATCACCCTTAAATTTAAGAAGTTCAACACGTGGTAATTTAATATTTGAATGAACACTATCAGATGTAGAAGCAAGCGGATTACAATTTTCGCGATTTTTAAACAAATCTAAATAAATAGCTTTTTACCATAATATTCATTATTTCCTAATCCTAATCCTTTTCGAATTAGATTTTCTGCTTCAACATCTGATCCCTCCGTCACTGCCAAAGTTGCAAGAATTGCGTTGTGATAATTATAAAATTCAGCTTTAATTTCATCTATGGCTTCATAACGCATTTTAAAGACTGAACAGATCTCTAAATCGGTTATTGCCGATTGTGCGACAACATACAATTCCGTGCATTTTTGCGATTTCACTCTGGCGGTATATCTAGATATTTCAATTTAATGTAAATTATGAAAATAACTAAACTAAATACAAATTGAATCAAATACATGCACTCACTAACCTCAAATGAAAAAGAAAAATTATGAAGACTGCGTGATTTTAATCTATGTATGAAGCAAAAAAAAATCTAATTAGCGAAAATTAACGAAAGAAAAAAATCAAGAATCCGCGGCTAGAAGGACCAAAAAAATGTTATGTTCAATAATTAATTTATAATTACCAAACACACACCTTTTAAAGCGGGGAAAATTATTGAAATGAAAAGAGGAGATTTATGTTACCTGCCTGGAGTGGTTGTTGGTCGTCCACCTGGTGTGATCCAAGCCTCTTCTTTCCGGTACCGGAGGGCTGGGTTTGCTTGGTCAGGAACTTCACTCCGAAAATTAAGCGGTTGCGGGAATATATATAATGCGGAACAGGAATTTCAGCGGTTGTGATATAAGCGATATATTATATGAAAGACTTCAGCGATGCGGGTTTACGACTCGGTTGCCAAAAGCGTCTCTTACGTATATATGCGGGAAAGCGACTCTTGCGTATATATGTCGGCTTCCACGAACTCTCCTCTTTTTTCGTGGTGGTATATGATAGTTCGACCCCTTTAAAGTTCTAGTGAAGTAGGCAATGACATTTTTTTGCCTCCCTTTTTCTAATTGAAATATACACGCTCCTAATCTGTATCTGGAACTGTCATGTTGAACGAATAACCTACTTTCCATAACCGGGTGGCGTAGAAAACACACGTTTAAATAGTCATCTTTTATTTTACAAAACGCTTCAGCCTCAGTTTTAGTCCATACCCACTTATTACCAGAGTTGTAAAAAATGCATTATTTTAGTTAATGCATTGGCGTTTCATTACTAATTATTATATTAATAGGTAATAAAATCAATTACCATTACTTATAAATTTTTTTTATGGAACATAAATTAATTTCCATTACATTTTTTTTTAATGAAAAATGGATTGTCTTTTACATTACTCATTTTTTATAATCAATGTGTATTTTGATAATCTTCATTAAAAAATTTTATGTTAATGAGTAATGTACCCACTTTTCATTTTTTTATTTTTTAATGAAGAATTAATGGGTATTCTATTACTCAGTACTAATCAAGTGCCGTGGTAGCGGTACGCCGTTAAGTACGTGTTCAAACACGTACATACATATGTGAGAACGCGTGCACGCGCGTGCCGCTATTTATAGTTAATTAACGAAGTTTGTTCAAATTTTCCGCGGATAGAATTTGAATTTATGCGAACGCCCTTACACGTTCCGGTGGAAGTTGCTTGTGCGTACTAACTCGGTTTACTAAATTTTGACTAAATTTTACTAAATATGACAGTAGGGTGAAGTGGGGCAAGTGCGTATCCGGGGCAAGTGCGTTCGCTTCTGATAAAAGTTTCTAAAAACTATTAACTTGTTTGAAAATGCCCCTTGATTGAAATTGAAAACTCCCGCCAATATTCGATGCAAACCGCACAATGTTATGTTGGCACAAAGAAATATTGTAAAAGAAATTTACCCTCGCGAGTAGAAAATTGCGTTTATCCAACGCACTTGCCCCATAGTTTACATTAAGGATAACATATATAAATAAACACAGATAAACGCACTTGCCCTGTAAGGCATGGACGATGTGCCTCCTTACCCTGAAGCACGAAAGATTTTCTTTCTTTCAATAAATTAAGCTTAAGAACCAAGTAGATCATACAGGCCAAAAAGAATCGGATCATGTGAAGGACATTCGCGCAGTTATGAACTAAAAGTCAACTATACGAAAAAGGGGTCGCACTCGCCCCACTTTACCCTATATATTTTTTTTATCTATAATTAAACGAATACAAATTGAGTTGTAATTTTAATCAGTTATTCGTAATTAATAAACGAACCTATTGAAAAAAAAATCAGGTGAATTATAGCTGTATATACATATCAGCTGTAAATTGAATGAAATTATGATAATTTGATCAGTGATATTTTTACTGTACTTTGGTATATGCATATCAACATACTTTAACCATCGATAATTAATTTAATCAAATAAAACTCTGACCAAATACAAAATTTTCATTTTTAGACGAGAATAGAGCATACCTCCGCGCGTTCGCGCTTGAGGCATGCTAAAGCCTATTAAGTATCATTATAACTCATTTTTTTATTAACTTAATGAGTAATATCTTTCATTAAATATTATTTTTTAATCCGTAATGTACGATTTTTCATTATTCATCTGTTGACATTTAATGAGTAATGATGAGTCAATAATCACTCATTACGCATGGTCCTTCGTTACTATTTTTTTTCTTTAATGAGTAATGAAGAGCTATAAATAGCTCACTCATTATTTAATGAATAGTGTAAATATTTTCCATTAAAATTTTGTTTTTAATGGATGAGAATTACATATAACGATTAAGAAAAGTAATGGTTATTGCATTAATTTATACATTAAGATTTTTGCAACTCTGCTTATTACATTTTTTTTAACAAACACAGTTTTGGTGCAACACGCGTTCTATTTGCTCGCACTGTCATAAGTTAGTTTAGTGGTTCAAATTGCACTTTTCGTGCTAAAACTTTTCATATATAGTTACCTAAATTAACTTTTCATATCTGAGTGAGTACAAAAAAATCTTTAGTTTGACATTTAGAAGAGTCGTTATTCAAGAATGAAGATACAAATATCTACTTAAGAATCTGCTGAACGTTAACTAATTCTTATCAGATCTACTTTTTTCTCAGCCAAACGTTATATCAATTTAATTTTTCATCACGGCAACTACATATTTTGGATATTCGCTATCAACTGATCTATTTCTATTAAGTTGTAAGTTATAAGAAAAATGCCGGTGTGCGTAAACTGGAAGCGTTTCATTGAAATTGCGCCGCATACACGGTGTAGTAACAGCAACAAAGCTATTCACGCTGCATGTATGGACTTGGATAGAGAAGAGGCGACACGTGTCACACAAATGAAATTCAAAAATATAAAAATATAATAATTGTCACAACGTAGGAAAGCTTAAACAGTTTTTAACTAATTTAGTTGAAGCAAATTTGCTCAACTCGAAGAGAAAATGGCAAATAATACTGTCAAACTAACGTTGCAAGCTTATGAAGATATAGTCTCGGAAGCCGTGGATTGTATAAATAGGTCTCATAATATTTTAATTCGCAATATATCCAAAAATGTCTCAATTAGACGATATTAATTTGGAATCTGACATGAATGCAGTGGGTGATGTACTAAAATATATACAGTGCGCAAATCCAAGTATCCCGACCACTGTAAGGCGAATTGGGAAGTGGACCCATAATAAGGCTAGAATGTTCTAGTTCTGTAGAAGGTCTCATTTCCTTCTCCTTTTGAAGCTCGCCCAATATTGCGTAATAAAAAGAAATCCCCCTTTTCACATGTAAAAATTAATGATGATAAAACCCCTAAACGAACAACTTACTTACAGGATTTGCGAAACGAACTGAAATAGGAACGGATGCTGGAGAAGATGCTCTTACAATTAAATACAGGAGCGGAAAACCTTGTATTGTTCGGGCTCCAAAAAACTGAACAAACTAACTGAGATTCGGATAACATATAATAATATTTCATCTCTTTTAGCCAAACTCAATGATTTTCTTATATCCATTCACATTCATCAAATACATACCATACTCATTAATGCAAAATGGTTAAGTAATGTTATATCAAATTCGGTTATCGACCTGAGTAATTATAGACTATTTCGAAACGATCGTCAGAATATTGCCCGTGGAGGGGGTGTATGTTTATACCTATCAACTGATTATTTCAAAAGCTATAAAATTAGAACTCTTAACAAATCTGTTGATGGAATTGAAAGTTTATGGATAGAAATGACTAGTAATAACTTCTCATTTAGAATAGACCCCCTAACAATATTTATAGACCCCCTAACTTCAGTGATAATACAGATTTAGCACTTATAGATGCCATAAAGGACATGAGTTTGGTACTTTGGGAGAATTCTGCAGCACTTTTCTCCAGTATTAAACTATATTCAAATCTTTCACAGTTGGTTAAGGAACCCACTAGATTGCATATCAACCAAAATCCGTCCACACTGGATCTAATCCTAACTAATGAAGCAAACTTAATTTCCCAAGTTGAATATTTGTCTCTCATTTGGGTGTTCTTATCACTTGACGATCTCATTGACGGTCCAAGTTATCTCAAACAATTCTCCCAGTATCGATCAACAAAATAGATTATCCTAAGTTAAACGACCTCTTACATAATTACGACTGGAATCAGCTGTACAACACTCGTGATGTAAATGCCAAGTGGATCATTTTTGAAAAAATTATCAGGAATATACTCTAGTCTTATACCAACACCTACAACAAAGTTTAAGATTCACGTAAACCATATATCATACAAGGTATAATGAATAAGACCTAAACTAAGCGTAGGTTATGGCGCAAATATAGAGCCACTGAACACTCACTTTTATCCAGAGAGCCTAAGGCTTTTTACAAGTATATCAGACGACAACTTTCATCGAAAATTGCCGCCCCCAATATCAAAGAGAAGGATCCACTTGCAACACAAACACCGGTTGTGCCACCGAACTCGCCAAAACTTTCCAACTTGCATTTACCGACAAACCTCTAGATCCGATACTACCCATCTCGTGAGTACACGAGTCCTTAGAGATAATCACATTCACGAAAGAAGCTGTCTGCAAACAATTAAAGAAGTTACCTATCAACAAATCTCGTGGTCTGGACAATTATGTGCTGGCGGTATACATGTATGTACCCCACTAGCACACATGATGCAAACTCCTTTTCTTTCAGCAAAGTTGCCTAAGATATGGTTAACTGCAACAGTTACTCCTATATTCAAAAAAGGAGACAAACTAGATCCTAATAACTAACGATCCATTAGTCTCACCCCAATTTGCGCAAAAGTTATGGAGATGACTATTGTTGAATCATTGCTAAGTTTTCTTTTTGTGAACGAAGTGATTCCAATTACGCAACATGGATTTCTTCCTGGTAGATCCACGTGTACAAACTTACTCACTTGCTTGAATTCTTGGACATGTATCATTGATCACGGTTTGCCTGTAGACATCATATATTTACACTTTTCTAAGGCGTTCGACAAGCGTTCCGGAGTTAAGACTCCTTCATAAGCTAGCATACTTTGGAGTTAGGGGGAATCTTTTAACCTGGATATCAGTATTCTTAACAGGCAGTTGTCAGTAGGGGTTTGTCAGGACGACTCAGATATTTTCGCCGTTACAGCTGGGGTACCACAAGGATTTGTGCTTGGTCCAATACTTTACATCGTTTTTACCGCAGATCTGCCGTACCACTTAACCAATGGTCATGAATTTTACGTTGACGACATCAAATTCGCTATCTCTCAATATATCCAAATACTTTGTTCCACATATCGTAACACATAATCGCAATCACCTCTACAGTATAAGTGGTACACAAATAGCAGCGGTAGAACATCAGAACGATCTTGATATAACTATAAATAGCAATTGAAGTTGGTCGCAGCATATAAGAAAAAGTGTAACACCATATGTTACATTAAAAATTCACATCTTACGAAAGTATCGTAGGGGTATTGAAAATACCAGACACAGCTGGTAGAAATTTCTAAAGTAAATTATAATAAAAATAAAACACAGTTTTGTTGTTACGATTTTTGGCGGTTTGATCCTGAAGGTCTTATCGTTTTAAACGGGTTATCTTGCATGTGCTATTCAGTCAGGTTTGCGATTTCTTTGCCGTGCATATTCTAACAAAAATGTTTTCGATTAGTAAGTTGATCGTCTTCATGAACCTTTACAATGGCCTTGCTGCCGTGGACTACCTGCAGTGTACCGAGAATGTAGATGCAGTTGCGATGAATTTGGCCCGTCGTATTCTTGAAAACCATTTGGGGCAGGGATATGCTCTAAGAGACTATTACCAAAGTTTGTAGATGTGAGATCGGCGATTAAACAATATTGTCCACCAGGATGTGATATTTCATAAGTGTTGGTGTCTGACAGTCCTAATCGGCAGTTTATACAATTACAAATTTTGGTGAACTGTAGATGCCAAAAAGTCCCGAGGCAAAGAAGAGGACTGTTCGCAATAGACTCCTCATAGCATTGTCAATCCTCAACTTCGTTCAATGGGGCATTCGTAAGAGAAGCCGCCTCTACCAGCCATTCTAACTCTTAAGAAGTCAGATATTCAATGCCTTGTTGACCTGTGGACAATTTCTTGTCAATTGTTTAATATAGGGCTTACATAACGTAACGCATACATTAATTTTCAGCCACGTTTTCATGTAAAATTCGAGTCAATGTTTAATTGAATTTGTTAGGAACTGTAGAAGTATGTGTCTACCATGTGGTAAATAATAATCCAACTACTTTAACAAAACTTTAATGGACCTTGTCAAAATTCAAGTAAATTAATTAATAATAATAATAATAATAATAATAATTAGGCTTGGATTCTAAGAATCCATCCACTCAGCAACCTTGAATTCGAACGTGAGCCAGATGATTTCAAAAGTGTTTACAATGTAAACAATTAACGTAAGATGAATAGCTTCCTGTTCATTTTCTAAAACATTGCATTTTCGTTTCTTTAATGGCAACATTATTTCCTCCATAATTTCTCAAATGCAGGTTGCGTCAGCCTAAAACTATTTTTGTTACTCACTTTACACATTTCATAGTCCATTATATTTATACAGAGTGTGATACCAAAACCTTTCATTTGATGTATCTAGAAAATTATATAAATCTTCCAGTTTAGAGATTACTTATTCTTAATGAATCACCCTGTATATGGTATATGTTAGTGTAAATTAATAAAATGACAAATCTGCTCATCCTATTACAACGATCAGTAAATATCAGATGTTTATTTTACATTCAGCATCAGTTCATAAAATACGGAGGCAAATTTTCACTAAATGGTGTACATACTGCTGGGAAGTTTTTTATTCAACGTACTCGAATTATGTATAAGCGCCCTGCATCTCGGATGTCGTTTTGCCATTTCAGCAAATCACCAAATCTCGGGCATCCGACGGTGGCCTTGGTCCCCTTGAACAATCATCAAATTGTGGATGACTACACATGTAACCCAAACATAAACATAGACAAAGAGCTAGGTCATTACGTGACCATGTCGAGGTCGCTGCATGTCGCTCGCGTTAATATTTCGCAAGACAGCTCCCAATATACGCGCCCAGAAGTATTTTCAAAACTAAAAAAAAATCTTTTGAGTATCCTTCGTTGCAGAATTTCTCACGAATATACAAAACATTTGTTCGTCCCCTTTTAGAATATAATGTGGTTATTCGGTCTCCAAATCTTATTATAACGAGATATTAATCTCTTAGAATCCGTTCATCGGAGGTCCACCTATTCCATAGGACTTACGATGATAAGTTGAGTTTGCTTCATTTATCTCCACTAAGTCAAAGAATAGCCTGAAATAACCTTATACTAGAATGTCGTATCTTACATAATACATACATATACATTAATCTGCCTCACTTGCTGACTCTAAACGAAGACTAGAGACTACGCGGCCATTCGTTTAAATTAACGCGAGAAAATTTCAGCAGCACGCTTCGTCAGAACTGTTTCTCCAATCGGATCTCCCACTCCTGTAATAACCTCCCCGACACCGTAGTCACTGCACCAACTATCAACTTATTCAAGAACAGATACGATTATCATATTACCCATTAAGGGCGTGAGTGTCTTTTCGGGTGCCGGTAAAATCATTTTTCGAATTGTCAGTGCACAAATTGGTAGTCAGTTTTAGTTTTTCAGTTTAATTTTACTTGCATGTAGCATTTCTTGTTTAGCTTAATTTCCAGAAATTGATTCAATACTTAATTTCAGTATTTTGGTTCAGATTGGTATACATAGTTTGCATATTTACTGCTGTTTTATGTTTTGCAATGTTTCTGTTTATATATAAATGTCTATGTAATTACTTTATACATATATTTTGATATAAGTATTCCTAATATGTTATATGACAAATTTACGTTAAGTTAGTATCATGTACTTTAAGTATATACTCTCATTTCTACCATTTGGGCATACTAGATGTTAAACATCTCTGCCCTTATTACTTGTTAATAATAATAATAACCGGAGCAAAGTAATTGTTAAATCGGCATAGTGTGCTACAAATCGGCGATGGAAATTACACATTCCGAGAAATGAACGTAAGTGCCGTATATTCCGCGGCGTTGAAAATTCCTAAATTTACCGAACTCTATCCAGATGAATTTTAACTTCATCCCAGGTAATAATGTGTCCTAGAAAAAATACTTACTCCCGAGCAAAAGAAAACATTTTTTTTTAATTTCACCGTAAGACCAGCCTCTCTTAGTTTCATAAAAATCTAATCAAGATGCCTTAGATGTTCATCTACAGTGGACGATGCAACTAATATATCGTCGACATATGGGGTAGCGAATGATAACAATCCACTTCCTAAAATTTCATCCAATACTCGTATAAAACGCTCCCTACCGAAACCAAAAGATAAACCTTGAAATTGGCATTTTCTTCAAAAATAAAAGCTGTGTGTTTACGGCAATCTGGTCTAATCGTAACTTGCCAGTAAGAAGCGGTTAGGTCAATAGTACATGAATACCGTACAGTTGAAAATTCGAACAGTAATTCTCCCGGGTTAGGAGACATTACGTGATCTTTTACCATTTTAGAATTGATATGCCGTGCATCCAAACATCATTTACCTTCTTGTTCTTTTTGGTCACAACTACAAGTGGGCTTACATATTCGGTCTGCGTTCACATGATAACCCCCAATTAACATTTGCTCTCTAATCACAGGTGGTCAAAAGGTTTTAAACAAAAATGCGAATAGTCATGTAATTCGATAACATGCTGATACTTATTAGTTAGTCCTGGTTGTTTCGAAAAAAAATGTATGATGCAATAATGATGCGAAAATAACTGTATGTAATAATTGAGCTAGTCGAAGTTGATTACACTCATCAAAATTAACGGCCGCGGTGACTCTTTGTCTATCCATGCAAGCATAATTTTACCTGGACGGGCCCTATATGGCTAACGGTTCGAGGTCCCCCCGTGTCAATAACTATAGAAAATACCTTTTAACTACTATTATTGTTATAATACAAATTAATCATATCATTAGTTTTTCAAAATATAAGTTTACCGCGTAATTTATTAACCAGACACTCCTTAAAATCATGGACTGTGTCCATGTTGGTATTACAATAAATGAAACTTCCATACGTGCAGTCTCAACTGCCATTTCTAGTAGCACCGGTTCTTTTATTTTACATGCCTTACCGGCAAACGCATTTGTAATATTGATACCCCAGTAACAGGAAAAATTGGCAAATCAGATCTTTTTTTCACGCAATATTTCAAAACTTTTCCTATGTACAATTAAATTGAATGCCAGTATCGATTAGCGCTTTTAAAATTTCTCCTTCCACCGTAACTAAATCAATAAAACCATTGAACTTTTTTTTCTAAAACCATTCCTGGTTCTTCTAATAAATCAGACTCAATATCGTTATTAAATTTTGCTTTATTTTCTAATAAATTAATGGTATTTTACTAACAGTATTGTATTTTATTAACGGTAACCGAATTTTCATTAGGCCGTCGATAGTTCCTAAGAATATTAGTGCCATGTCCTACGTTTTGATCTATTGACCACCAACTACGTTCATGCGCATTAGAGTCCTCATATTATGTACTATCAATAGTCCGCAAATATTCCTCAATATGTCTATTTCTGTAATTCGGTGATTAACCATTCCTAATCTAGTTTCTGAATCAAAATCGTTAATTAAATGGCTAATTTTACTAACTCATGCTCGGACGATTTTTCTGACAGATACGTGGATTGATGTACCATTTTTATAAAATAGTCGCCCCGATTACCCCAACAAATTTTTCATGTTTCAATTTGTGAAATGTTTTACTTTCATCTTTACTATCGCAATAGCTCCTCATAAAAGCGTTCTGTAAGCCTAGAGAAGAATTGAAACTATTTTCTTTTTCTACAGCCCAGTCAGCCGCAGAACTTCTCATGCAATTTACAGCCAGACGGACCTGTCTTGTAGCAGGAGTCTTATCATATCACATATCACATACCTCAAAAAGTTCTGAAAGAAAACGATTAACTAAGTTGTCACTTATTTGCATCTTTTATGACATTTTCCTTGATTCTCCATTATTCTGATAGTATATTTATATATTCAATACAAATTACAAATAATTACAAATATAATTAAAAAATATGTTAAATAAATTAATAGCCCTCAATGTGTGTTTCACTGATATAAGCAACAAAGCTACCTGAGACAATAATTTTTGTAATTAATTTTGACAACAAAGAGTAACTATCAAGAGCTTCCTATAAATTAATACATATACGGGTACGTGCACTAAGGAGCTATGGTACTAGATGACAGATGTCCTTTTGCGATATTTATAGGCTTGTACCATGTATAGAACTAGTATATGCTCTTATTTAACTACATGAGAAATTTTCATGAGCATCATGAAAGAGCGGATATTATGTAGTATCAAGATCCGGATTGAGCGTCCCTTACGCGACTAAGCCCGGTCGCACACTGGATGCAGAACCGTGCGGTTTTTTTAGACAAGCGAAAATATACACATATATGCGTATAAATCAACCTGCTAGTACTGTAAAAGCTTGTATTTACATTAATAGTATGGGATCTATATTATCATTAGTTGTTAGTGTATTTTGGCGCAATAACGGACATTCGTAGATTCGCACTTTTCTGCATCCAGTGTGTAAAGTAACCTTCGTAGGTAAGAATTGGCACTTACCTCAAATTGGCTACAAAAGTAGCTCCAACAAGCTCAGGGTGAGGTGAGCGTTTGTCTCTCCTTTCTTTTACTTTTCTATCTCAATCTGTAGGTCTGGGCGCCAGCCAATCTCTAGAGAAAGCTTACTAAGATCTTTCTCTCTCTCTCTCTCTCTCTCTACATCAATCTACTCCTAAAATACTCCTCTGCACATAAAGCTAGGGCTTATCAAAATTTTTGTTCAAGCCTTAAATACAGAAATGCTTTTCACGGAAATTCGTGCGTGTGAGTGAAGCAAAGCTTAAAGAAAGAATATTCGTTGGGCCGCAAATACGAAAACATTTTAAAGACGAAATTTTTCGTTCGAGAAAAAAAATAGGATGTGAACTGCATTAAAAAAATGTATATAGCAACTTCCTAGGTAACAAGAAATCGGTATAGGTAACTACAAAGATCTAGCTGAAGAACTTTTAGGCAAGGAACAAGGACGTTACGTTGCAATATGTCACTTAAGCTGCATTTTCTTCACTCCCATTTGAACATTCCCATTCATCCCTGACAATTTATGTGCAGTTTCAAACAAACACGGTGAAAGATTTCATCAGCAAATTGCTCAAATACCTGTAGAGAAGCGGTATGGCGGAAAATGGACCCCAAACTTGTTAGAGGACTACTGTAAGACCCTCAAACGTGAAATCGATCCCGGCGTACAAGTGAAAAAAGACTTAATGCAATAAGGTATTAACAAAATAATGTATTGAAAGTATTATACTTTTTCCGATACAAAATGAAGTGTATTTTGTAAAAAAAAATTGTTTCTTTTTAATCTTCGAAAATTGACTAGATTGCTTATGGTTTTGTTTTCTTATATTTTATATACTTATTCCTTGGGTGATAGGTAAAAACCGAGGTCATATTTGAATTCGCCACATTATAGTAGACATTAAAAACCTAAAAAATATTAGGGAGCTACAAAATATTTGAAAATGCAGAACAGTGATAGTTTACCAAACAGAGATACATACTGTACCGCACTCTTCAAAGGCATGAAACTTAAAAATAGTAATTTTAATATGCAGATATCAATACAATTATTGTCACAATGTCCAATTTTAATTTCATTATTATTATTCTAGTTGTTAACGTGACTATAGTTTTTTGTCTGTCGTTGCAAACCCTTTGCTGAATAAAGGTATATCGATACGGTAATCTACTGGGTACGGACTTGAAAAAGCGAATTCTTGTGCGGCAAAGCAAGAACAACCCTCGCAGATTAAAATCAATAATGTTTCAAGTTTCCCATTATATGTTGAATGCCAGAAATAACTTGATGGCACTTGTGTGACGAAGAAAAGGATAAGGTCTTTTGTAATTTGCAAAACGGTGCCGTTTCATTACAGTAAAATATGAAGTGATCTACGTCTCCACTATAAACCCTTATATACAATTTTTTTCAATCTGTCATCAAAGGTAGCAACCCTTTTTTATCCCCTCTTAATGAATTCTATACTCACAGGTGGCTGTTTAATTGAAACTTTCCTAATACAAAAAAGCACTACTACAGCTCGCATCTCACCGTCCATTCGTACGTTGTTATATTACATTTTAGTTCCTTTAAAAGTCTATACGTCTATAGGTCTGGGTTAGTTGAAAGATCAGTTTGTTTTATATGTTTATATACAGTCATATTTCTAGTTTATTAATTTTTTACCACCATCTGATTATTAATAATATTATCTGAGAAATGCTATAAAAAGATATGTTCTTTGATGTAGGGAATGTAACAAGGTGCGATCCAGGGGCGCGCGGGATCTACCCGCGCGGCCGCGGATTACCTTTTTGTTACTTTTCAGATTTACAGAGCGGCCTTGTTAAATCTGCACACTTATACTATGTGGATTCGTTGATTAATTCGTCCAAGAGAAGACATTAGCTTACCTGATAACGCCTTGATTAGTCGACTGTAGGTGTTAGGTCCCCTTTGGTAGTCCGGCGCGAAATAAAACACTACTGTACAAATTAGGGAGTATTTTAATTTAACCAAAACAAACTGTAACAAATGCCGTTAACCAATCCCCGGTCACGCGTCTTATTCCCGATAATAACTAATTCATACTTGAAGGCGCTGATCAACACATACAATATAATATTCCTGAACAAATATAATAATAATAGCAAACTTCAAGGATTAGTCAGAGCCAACACGACAACGTAAGAACTCATGGTGCGGAAGAAAAGAACTGCCTTTTTCGGGTTTTACCACCCTGTTTTATGATTTCGGACTTCTAAGCCTCTACATCTCCACCCTAGCGGCGGAGGAGACGTTAAACCCTTCAACGATCCCGAGCTGACCTCGCATTAACCACCTTTTGACACCCAGCGATAGACGGTGCGACCAAGGATTTACATATATTATGCACATTATAGATTACTTTTAATTCCTATATATTTTAATCGAATCATTCCTTTGTATCTAGTATTTGCCTTGTCGAAAAACACAGTTACCCGGCCCTGGCGTTCCCGCACATGTGCACGGCTAGCGCCCTTATCGTATACTAGAACCCAGCCGTTTTCGGAGAAGGACATGTAACCTTTGATTTTTCTAATTTGTCACGGTGCAAAAGATCAATTTACTTAAAGCACCCAACTGATTTTCTACGCATTCGAGACAACTAGAAGAGCTATATTTATGATAATTCGACGAAAGGAATTGTATGCGTGAGGTCTCTTTGTGCTTCCAGCTTCCTATTGCAATATGCCTCAAATATGTTTAACTAGATATTCCGTATTGCTACAACACCCTCCCTTAAGAGAGGATCAATTTTTTCAATACCGCAGGCAGGCAAATAAATTGATACGCCAAAATGCTTCTTACAATATGCCTTAATACTACCGCGCCTTCACTAGGAGTCGACCTCGGCCACGCTATTTGCCATCTTCACCCACTATCACTCGAAGTTAATGTAATGGCTCACCTCAGTCATGCACGACACTTCACTTCATTCACCGTTCTGTCCGCTCCTTGCCTCTGATCCCGGTCCCTGCAGCTCTTTTCCATCGAAGTCGGCTCCAGAGAGATATGAGAGCCTCATCTGGTAGCGTCCTTTGTCCTCCTGGTCTTGCTCTGAGTCGGTCCTGACATAGTGGATCCCAGCTTCACTCCTCATGGGTTCGCTTCGAAGAGAGATGGTGGTCTCCGCCGTTGGTACGTCCCATGGCCCTCCAGTCCTCTGGTTGACCGTTCCCCTGCTCTGGATCCTTGGTGCGTAGAACAGCAGCTCCCATGCTGATCTGGGTAGTTCCCTTGCTCACTCCTAACGGGTGTCCTATACAGCTCCTTCTGCCTCACGGGTAGTTCTTACAGGTCCGTACTCCGTAGGTGTCTCCTGGTGCCTTCCTGGGTGTACTCCACCTGCGCATCACCTCGGGTCGGTGATCTGTAGGCCCGTTCCGTCTGTCCATGCTCGATGACCTACCGCACTGATGTTCTGAATCCCTATGTTGATCACCTCGCTGGTGCCTCGCTGAATTGATGGGGCTTCTCGCGTGGAATCCCTCCCCATAAAGCCAGTGGTGGTACTGCTCCGTGATGCTGTTGCCGTCTAGCGAATCCTGTCGCCGTCTAGGGAATCCTGCTGCTGTCTAGGGAATTCTGCCGCCGTCTAGAGAATCCTGTTGCCGTCTAGTTAGTCCTGCTGCTGTCTAGGAAATCCTGTCGCCGTCTAGGGAATCCTGCTGCTGTCTAGGGAATCCTGCTGCTATCTAGGGGAATCCTGCCGCCGTCTAGATAATCCTGTTGCCGTGTGAGTCCTTCACCAAGAACGTGTTTCCTTCTGTAACAAACCGGTTAGTGTCCCTACCCTTGTTCTTGATGGCCTCTATCCGTGCTCGACTCCTGCAATGCCTCCATGGGTTGACCTGTCATCTAATTTATATGAAATAAATTTTTATACTGTGCTATTTCGCTGCCCTCTTGGAGACTCTCTCGTCGGTGGGTTGTCGTCTAGGGCTCTTGTCTTCTAGGTCAATAGTGAATATTTTTGATCCGCTAAGCTGAGTACCCTCTCGTGTACCATGGAAATGAAACACACACTCACATTATACTCCCACCTTCTCTCCACTCTGTTTTCTCTGGACCAGCCTATCCCTGTTATCCTGCTGGGGTCTTACTCTTACCTTGCTAATGGCCCGGTACCCTTCAGGGCTGCTGCCAGTTTAGAAAACTGCTTGTATAGCAGATACAAGCTCGTTTCCATGTTGTACATTCCTACGAGATGATCTGACATACTATCGCCACGCCCACCAAAGTTAATGGTTGAAATGTGTATCACGATGACGTGAGGTATTGGGAAATATGTAGATCTATCTAACATACTAAAAACCCTGTACTAAGTGCTCCAATGCCCATGGAAGATGGTGGCTAACCTTCGTGTCTTCAGGGTTCCGGATATCCACTGGGACACTCCTGCTGCCGTCACCTTCCGCGTCACATCCATTAGTCAAGGTTGGTTCAGTTGTTATGAAGGTCCTTTTGGCTATTGCGTTGCTGGTGAACAAAATTGTCGTCGTTCCTACGGGTTGGTAAACCAGGAGGTAAGTGCATATCGCCAGGAGTCGTGCAGGCCGGTACCGGTGGTAATGGGCGGGGTTCCGAAGTAGTACTACTTTTATTTTTTATTTATATAACACGGCCCAGCGGGCATGGTGCACTTCGGCACGGGCGGAACCCTCTTACCCCCTTCACTCACTTGTGCTTTTTCACTAATTATCCTTGCACTTTTCCTTCCGACACTTGACCCATTGACACGTTCCTGCGACTAGTCCTGATGACAGTTGGATATTTCCAATAGACCTTCCTCCTACTATTGAGCTATTGTGTCTATAGCTCGGTGGTCAAGTATGAAATGTCAACGCGCAGGTTTCGCGTTCAGCTTTTTTTTCTATTGCCGACCTCCTATTTGCATTATGGCCTCACCTCAAACGTTCCATCTCCGTTTAGCCGACCCCAATTTCCTTCCAATGAGAAATTCGATTAGTACTCGTATATCACCCCAATTCGCTTCTTCCCTTCCTACCGTTCTCAGCTGCTATGTCGACAGGGCTGACCGTCCAGTGAACACTTCCCTCCTAACTTCCCGCAATGGAAATATAATTTCACGATTAGATTCCTACAGCCCACAGCAAGATGTCCTTTTTTTGGCACCGTTTACCTTCCATATAGCGAAATTTATTCTCGAATGATCTTGCTGCGGAAGCAATGTGACGAACTCTGCTGGCTGGTCTCATTTTGCTCTCCTCCCCCTCTAGTCGTTGGTTCCTGTTTCCACCGCCATCTCTGTTGTGGAATTTTCCACCGCCGTTCCCTTTTGAACCCTCGTATCTGTAACCACAGCTTCCTGTATATCCTTGAACCGTTGTCTTTGGTCACCATTATTGTGTTCTGGGCGCCACGTTCTAAATTGCTTCTCCGTTGGCAATCCCCTGCTATGGCTTGCCCCTCTTTGCATCCGAGACAGCATTTCCTCGCATTTTTCAGCAACTGTTAAGCAGTCCTCTAAATTGAAAAGTTCTCCAACGCGTAAAATCTCATTGGCTAACTTTTCTTCCAAACACTCTATGAACTGGTCCATCAAAAGAGAATTTCGGCGACAGATCGTCTTCGCCGACGTCAGGGAACTTCGTGGAAATTTTATTACCGACAACTCTTAGCCTATGTGCATACGCGCCCAAGGGCTCCCTTGGACCCCGAATGCACCGTTCCAATTCTTGTTTCCCTGCTCTCCACGAAAGCCTCCTCCCAAAAACTCTTCGGAACCAATTCCTCATCTCCTATATGCTTGTTGGTCTTTCTTCTGGCAAGAGGGCGCCATAATAGTTTCTCGCTTTATCCCTGAGCTTCATTTCTGCTACCATTATAATTTGTTTCTCCAACCATCCGCAATGCGACCCCATCTTGCTTTTAAGACATTAAGATTTTTAGGTAGAGTTCGGTCTACCTATTTACCTTTTTCTTTTTTTTATTTTCCTTATAAAATAAAACTATATATAAAATAAATTAAAACATCTACTAAAAGTTTTTTTTTATATTTGCCTTTCGCAAAACACAGTTACCCGGCCCTGGCGTTCCCGCACATGTGCACGGCTAGCGCTTTTATCGTATACTCGAACCCAGCCGTTTTCGGAGAAGGACATGTAACCTTTGATTTTTCTAATTTGTCACGGTGCAAAAGATCAATTTACTTAAAGCACCCAACTGATTTTCTACGCATTCGAGACAACTAGAAGAGCTAAATTTATGATAATTCGACGAAAGGAATTGTATGCGTGAGGTCTCTTTGTGCTTCCAGCTTCCTATTGCAATATGCCTAATATGTTTAACTAGATATTCCGTATTGCTACAGGAATTGTGTATTATATATTTTGTAGAAAGTATTGGGTTTTATAAAATTGTATTTTATTTTATCCTATTTAAATTAAAGTTAGTAATTAAAATATGTAGTATATACAGTGCAATCGTAAAAAAGTGGATAAGATGAAATCAATAAAATTGTCACTGATTTTTTTTTAAACTCGCTCGGAGACAGCGCTCAGAAGGTGCATACAAATTTTATCCAAATATTTTTTATTAAAACGTTTATAATAAACAAATGTGTTTACGCTTCTCTGTTCTCTTAGTCATCAGTGTTTTCAATGTTCATTGGTTTGTCTACTACCACATAGATGTCGCGAATAGTATTCCCTGTTCATCCATTTTTTAGTTAGAAAACGTACATTAATAGAAAAAACATTCATATAGAAAGGTTCAATTCAGAGAGAAAGATTCGTACATAAAGATTCATTATCCTATAACGACAATAGAAAATTGAATAAGTGCATTTTTTTGTATTGTTATACTAGTTCAATCGTAATACAAGAATAATCAGCGATTAATAATAATTGACCAATGGCCTGTGCCGATCACGTCCACATTATGCTGCTTTTTGCCGGCGGGCCTTGCCAACCGCATTCAGTGGTATAACGAGAATGCTCCATTACATAGTAAATTCTTGTGAAACATGAACAAAAAACACTTTTGTATTTTTATGTATTGCAAGCTAGAATCCATCTATGAAAACGAAAAATCCAGATTTTCATTTAAAAAAAATTGTTACTAACAATAAGCCAACATTATGGGGTGGTGCCTCATCTTGTAGAAAAACAATTTCTTGCGCTACACTTAAAGGTATGCGAATAGTCAGCGAATGGTTAAAGAAAAATCGTACCCAAAATATTATTTTTCATTCCACACCACAAGGTTTTCACACAGATCGGAGGCTAGAACGTTTCACTTTCTTTCTGGTTTTCCAATCCTGAATTCCTGCACTGCTAAAACAGAACTCATCACTCCACAACATTTCATAAAAGAAATTTGAAAATTGGATTTCTTTCTAGTTTTTCTAACATAGTTCTGCAGAATGTCAAACGTTCTTGTTTATTAGCTTGAGTTAAATGGTGGACCCTTGTCGGCTTAAAAGGATGATTTTTTTTTTTTTTTTCAACTTCTATATAATGGTTTTCCAATTTGGAATTCCTGCAGTGCTAAAACAGAACTCATCACTCCATAACATTTTATAAATGAAATTTGAAAATTGGATTATCTTTCTAGTTTGCTAACATAGTTCTGCAGAATGTCAAACGTTCTTGTTTATTAGCTTGAGTTAAATGGTGGACCCTTGTCGGCTTAAAAGGATGATTTTTTTTTTCAACTTCTATATACTTTTTCAACACTTTTCAGCGAATTTTTGACACAATCTCTTATATAATACTTCTAATTCAGCCAATTTTGACAAGTTGACGATAGGACCACAAATTATTTATTTGTTTTTACGCAAACAAGATTAGGTGTCGAATACGTATTTTTGGTCGCTGAAAAAGAATCCTTTGTCTATTTCCATCTAACACGTGTGTATGTTGCGTAAATGAAGGAAATATAACCTCAAAAGCATGTAAAAATAAAGCAGCATAAAAAAAACAAAAAGCTTTGTAGCAGAAAGGCATTATACCATTCCATATGTTTTTTTGTATACTGAGACGATTTTGAAGAACAGAATGGTTCTATAGGCCGTGCATTAAGACATAACCTTGAAAAAGATCTTGAAATTGAAAAACATAAATACGTTTATCAAGTAAATTAGAAGTTTAAGCTGGCGAGCATATACATTTTGAAGCGTCTAATCCGAATATGTGATTAAAAGTAACAATTCGTGGATAGATTTTCACATAACCTCTTAAAAAAACGCATACGCTGAGTGTTAAGACATAACCTCCAAAGTGACCTAAGCACTAGGAAGTTAACCTCGTCACAAGTATTAAATGTTTCCTTTTAAAGGGGTTTTTTTAAAGGAGGGGGCCTTGGAACACGCCCCCGGGGGGGCAGAGGCGAGGGGACTCACCTTTTAAAAAAAGCACCCCGATGATGAAAGGCGAGGGCACTCACCTTTTTAAAAAAGCACGTTTATATGGAAATATTTTATACTTGTGACGAGGTTGACTGCTTATACCTACCTCTAAAAAAAAGTATTTATTTTAGTCAATTTGGAGGTTATGTCTTAATATTCAGCATATGAAAAAACTGTGATGTCCGAGACGTTGTCAGCATACCAACAGACATATGGCATGGATTCTGACATTTCTACTACAAAACTTTTTTATTTTGTTCGTTTAATTTTTTAATTTATATTACATAAATTAAAAAAGTCACATTTTGGTCATATTTTTTACCTGTTTTTTTTGGAGGTTATATGAAAATCTATCCTCGAATTGTTACTTTTGATCACATATTCGGATTAGGCGCTCCAAAATGTATATACGCATGCTCGCCAGCTTAAGCTTCTAATTTATGTGATAAAGGTATTTATGTTTTTCAATTTCAAGATGTTTTTTGATGTAATGTCTTAATGCACGGCGTATAGAACAATTCTGATATAAAAATCCTCTTCAGTATACAAAAAAAACATATGGAATGGTATAATGCCTTTGCCTGCTACAAAACTTATTTTTTATGCAACTTTATTTTTACATGCTTTTGAGGTTATATTTCCTTGATTTACGCAAAATCCAGACGTGATAGAGGGAAACGGACAACGGATTCGTTTTCAGCGACCAAAAATGCGTATAGGACACCTAATCTTGTTTGTGTAAAAACAAAAAAAATTGTGGTCCTGTGTCCTGTCTAGTAAAGGCCGATTCTCATTAACCATGCAAAGAATCTGCTCGTCATCTGCCAAGTATCGGCTCGGATTTTTGTCTTGCGTGCATTAGGCATGCCTCGGACAGAATGTCTATTAGTTATTTATAGAAGTACCGCAGAAACGACAAAGATATTGTTAAAGTCTGTATTGATGTAAATTGATATTATATTAGATATAGAAGATGGGCCACAGTTTCTAGGAAAAAAATATATATTGGGTACACTCAACGCTGTAAGCATTATTCTATGCCTGTCAGGTGGCAAGCAGGTTGGATGAAGGCCACCTGCGGGCGTAGGGAGAACGGGCGACCGAAAAAACCATTTAAATAATGCTAAACAATATTCACATTTTGCACTTGAGTTTGCACTTTTACAGTAACGTACGGTGTCTCACAATCAAAGTCGAACATGGCACGAAAGACGAGTCAACTCACAAAAAAACACAAAAAAACGTTTTTTATGTTTGCTAGTGTAATAATAAAAAACTAATTGTTATATAAGCTCCATAATTAGTATGGAAAACTAATAAGTAAACAAACGTAATAAGTAAAAAAAGTAAACAAACAAAAATAACAACATATTCCTATTACAATTCAGGTGGTAGGGGTTAAATCTTGAGAATATCCTATTATCGCCTCACAGTGTAGAGCGGACAGTCGCGACATATATAGTTATAATATGAGGTAGGTCGAGGTTTGGATAGGTAGAACAAAGATATACAGGAAAGAAAATCCTAGGAGAATATAGAATTAATATTACGAACTTTGGTTGCTAAGGACAGTTGGAGAAAACCTCGACGAAAACCCTCAAATAAGTGGTCTGAAATTAGTCGCGGAAACGGAAGAGGCTTTAGAGGAAAGGGTAAACTCCGAAACTGTTCGCAAGTTATTGTGGAAACACCACTAATATGTATAATAGCTTGAAGACAATCGTGCATGCCTATAAAAGTTAGAAAAGCCCAGTATGAATTGGCTAAGGTATATCTGGACAAATATTTTTCGTTCTTCTTGCCCGATGCTAGATGTGTTCACTCTCGTCAAGAAAAATATGTGTTTAGATAGGTCTTAGCAAACTTATACCGAGTTTTTATTAGTCTTTGCAGACATGTACGGTGCTCTTCAACGTGTCTTGCAAGAATTCCCTTTTTTCTTTAATTTTCTCTAAACACTTTTCCGTTTACGCAGTTAATTTCAGAATCCTGGAGTGGGTACTGGAACCTTCGGCGTAGAAAAAAACTGGACGTTTTCCACGAAACACCGAACTACTACACTTTTCTCGACGCGCGTTTCGCCAACTAAGTTTGCATCTTCTGGAGAAGATTAAAACAGTTTTAATCTTCTCCTGAAGATACCAACTTACTTGGCGAAACGCGCGTCGAGAAAATTGTAGTAGTTCGGTGTTTCATGGAAAACGTCCAATTTCAGAATATTCATTTGATGTTTTTTCCTTTTTGTTGTTGTCCTTGCTAATTACGGAGATTATATAAATAGTTCTTTATGATTACACTCTCAAATGTATTAAAACATATATTTTTTTGTGTTGGTTATGAGTTAATCAACTCTATCGTGCTGTGTCCGACTCTGATTGTGAAACACTGTAAATACGTACAAGCAATGTAGGATATGCACAACTTCTACATAAAGTAACCTGCGCTATTTCGGTGTTTGGTGACAAACCTTGCCCAAAGATTTCGAAATCGTTTTAAAATTTTACCATATGGAGCATTTTCACGTTGAAAGTATGAGTTGCAATCACCAAAACTCGCATTAAAGCATTTCTTTAGATTCTAAAACCACTTGTAAGGTAGTTTTAAAAATAAATTATGTCATGTAGACAGTAAATGATGATTATTAGACATCATTCGGTACAGAAATAAGTGTTTTGTGACACAAAACACCTGTCGAGAATTTTTATTAGTATTTTTTTTGAGAATATTGCTCAAAAATATATTTATAAAGGCGGTCGTTTACAAAACTTAAAAGTGTATCTTTTTAAATAAGAAATAATATGAAGAATATTTAAAATACTTTAAAATTCAAGTATTGCTGAAAAACTATCGATTCTTTTATCTGGAATAAGAATTGAAGAATAACAGAAATAGTTTAGATTTATTATGTATTAAGCGTCATATCTATGAGCCATACATTTAAAAAAATTGAGAAAACATTAAAAATTTCTTTTCGCCATATTTAAACGCTTAAAATACAGAAACTGTGACAAAAATAAGATAAAACTATGTTTCTACGTCTACTTGACTCATGCTGAAACGTTTTAATAAATTCTAAGCACTCTAGATAAAAAATGTAAATAAAGAAATAAATGTGTTAAAAGTGACAAACGAATGAAATTTGGATTCAAAATAAGTGAAAATTTAAATGATGTGCTATTGAATATTCGGAAGTTAAGGCAATTTCATCCAGAATCATTTTCTTCATATTTGATGAATATGATATTGAGCAAAACGTGTATCAGTGTAGAATGTCAAAATGTGTGTATCATTCCTTCGGATACGGGGAATGTCACGTGAGCTCTCTCATGTTCACATGCTGTGATTTGAGCGCTTCTGGTAGTATACTTCATGTTTTGATTGAAAAGGTCAGTTGCGGCTGGTGGAATTTTGGAAGTTCACATATTTTCATAATAGAGCATGAGACCCACTTCATAGTTTAGGGGGCAATTACTAGACCTAAGTAGAAAGCTATACAATAAAAAAAAACTTCGAAAAGAAATTTGAGAATGAAAATATTTCAAAAATGTTGCCCCACCAGAAGATCTCAGAAACGTCTTCCAAACGAGTCTCTAAATTGTGTACATACGTATTTTTCAAAAATCGACTCCTTTTCTTAATATCACACAATACTGACCTGTATCAAATATTATTCTAAAGTCCAAATCGTCGTCATACTGATCATTGCTTATCACCAAAATTTGAACTTAATTAAACAATAATGAACGAATATACAGGAGTGTTAGGATTTTAAATGGGTCCATTGTATGTAAATATTTATCGCGAAAACCAAACTCCAAGTTGCGCTGTTGGTATTGGCCTAATTGAAACTTCGACTCGATTTACTGTAGTCGTTAAGCTTTTTAAACATTAATGTCTTCTGTTTAATTTTATCTGCATCTTAATTGTAAATTCTTTGAATCTACATCAAGCTTGACTGACAAATTTCGTGAAAGAAATATTAAATAAAAAACCGCGGTGGTAAAATCACTATTTCCACATCCAATTTTTACAGATTTACTTGCCTAAATCGCTAACACATCATGTTAAGTTCTTAAAAGTGTGCTATTAGGACATGACGTTTCGAACCTATATCTATATGACATTCATGAACTTGATTGTATTTATGACCCATATGACCTTTAAAACCTATATGACCCATACAACCTTTATAACCCATATGACCAATATGACCTTTATGATCCATATGAATTTTATTACCTATGTGACTATAATGACCCAAATTAACATTATGACCTCTATGACATTAATGACCTTGATCACCTGAATGACGACATAACTTATATGATCTTTTTTGGATATGGTAAATCCATATCCGAAATAAAAATGAGGGAAGAGACTTAATGTGATACCTATTTGAATTATTCTACCTCCAAAATCTATAAAACAACATGTGACGTGAATATCTTTATTAATTCACATTAAGATACAACGAGACAACCGCCCCTCCTCCCTGTGAGTAAGTACTAGTAACATTATTAGTCAAAAAAAAAAAACATAAAGGATCCCGTACAATTCTTATGGGAAGTACCCCTCAGTTAAACTGGCTGAATTTTTTAGTTTTTCTGATATTGCCTTAAAATGTATTTTCTCTGTCATTGTTGGAATTGGAAAATGTTATGTACCTATGACTTTTTGACTTCTATTGTTCGCCAAAGAAATATTTAATAATTTACAGTTTTATGGAACTGTATGGAACTCTGTTAATAATGTGAGATCAATAAATGTTAAAAATAACAATAATCATTATAGCAATAATGGATCATCATTATTTTAATAATTTTACCATAAAATCAGGTAGACATACGTCAGTTTGACAGATCCGGCATAGGTTGATTTTTACATTGGGAACAATGTCAATATCATAAAATGTATCATTTCAACTTTTATTATAACTTTTATTCCACCAACTGATTACCGTAATAATATTTTTGCGGATTGAATTATATACAGTATGTGTAAAGCCGACATCGGCCAGTTATGAAAAAGGACAAACGGAAGTGAGACGACAGATAAGATGCTACCGCATTACAAATCTTTTTTTCCAATTCTCGGATCACCAAAAATATTGACAGTGAAAATACAGTTTAGGGCCGTTTCAGAAAAACTGTTCAATTTAACACTTGAAACCCATTGAAATTTTTGACCGGTTTAGTTTACCTTTAATTCAGACCTTCCTCTTTCCATGGGAACGATACCATTGCAGTTCCATTGATCGGTTGAGATTTACGTTTATGATCTTCTTCTGAACTTCTTCACTTCCTGTTATCATTCCATTTCGACGACCAGCAATAGTCGGCCATCATTGTTTCATTCTATCTACCTTGATAGTGTCGCCCTTTTCTTTAAAATTCTGGTGAAATCTCTCACCATTTAATTAAGGTGGAGGCAGCTTCTCGACATCATAGCCCGCAAATGAAGATATGGTGAACGCGCGAAACTATCGATATACAGATATCGATTTCTCTGGATCTAGACAAGACATTTCAAAAATCCAAAATGAATTTTGAAGGGAAAGAATAGTACTTTCAGATACCGTTTTGTATTTTTTTTGTAAAAAATTTTATCCATTAAGTAATATAACGTAATAAAACTTTTAAGTTAGGATTACTCAAACACTTGACGTGATGGAACAAATTTTAGGTTAGATTTGGATTCAGCGCACTAAAAACCTGCGGAAAAGTATAGTCCGGTTTTGTCAAATTTTGTGTGTTATTGACTAAAAAAACGCAAAAAAATCAAAATTCTCTATGACCTGATTAGTCCATGCGAGGTAGCAAAAACAAGTGATTTTTTAAAATAACCAGTAGCGGCACTTTCTTAACGTGATAATTAGGAGAAAAATCGTACTAATCGAATGAAAATGTTTTCGACAAAATGCGATTGTAGGATCATTGCGAAAAAAATTGTAAAAAGGTGCGAAAAAAAGGTTTTTTCGACTTTTTAGGCACGAAGAAAAATGTTGAGTAAAAAACAAAAAACATCACTTTATAGCGCTTGAAAATACGAATAAAATGGTTTTTGGATCATTAAAATCGGTTGATAACTTTTTGTACAAAAAAATAAAAAACCGCGAAAATTAGCGATTTTTCGATGTTCAATTACTCGGTCTGTAATTATCCTAGGAATGTCTTCCGGGGCTCAAATTCTAGGGTTTTCCAACACATATCTACAGTTTTTTGTCAAAAAAATATTCAATTCAAAGTTTTCGCGCAAATTGCGAAAAAGTAAAAACAGGTACTTGGTGGGGGGAACTCTCTCTCCCGCGGGCACAGCAAACAAACATCAATTTTCGTTCAGTAGTTCCCGCAAAATCTCAATTGTTTATGGCTTGTCGAATTTGAACGCGCGCGATCGCTTTCCGGGCACCCGCTCCCCCCGCAGGAGCTCCAGAATAGCTCCACCACCGCGCCTCTCCTCCTTCGCTCGTGAGTCCACGCGGCCGCTCTCTAAAATTACACGTTTTTCAGACGCGCTTTTTAAGGTACTTATTATTATCGGATCGACTTCAAATTTGATATGGTTGTAGAGGAAGTCTTCAAGAACACTTAGCTTTTTGCAAATTTGCTCTACGACAATTATTGTGGAAATAGGGGCCGTTTTACTAAAGTACCTGTTTTTACTTAACTGTAGATAGGTGTTGAAAAACCCCACAAGTTGAGTCCCGAAAGACATTTCTGGTATAATTACAGACCGAGTAATTGAACATCGAAAAATCGCTAATTTTTGCGTATTTTTATTTGTGCAAAAAGTTATCAACCGATTTTAATGAACCAAAAACCATTTTATTCGTATTTTCAAGCGCTATAACGTGATATTTTTGTTTGTTACTCAACTTTTTTTTTCGTGCCTAAAAGTCGAAAAAATCCTTTTTTTCGCACCTTTTTACAATTCTTTTGCAATGATCCTACAATCGGATTTTGTGCAAAACATTTTCATTCGATTCGTACGATTTTTCTCCTAATTATCACGTTGAGAAAGTGCCGCAACTAATTATTTAAAAAAATAATCTACGCCGCCTGGACTAGATCGCAGCGTTTGGGTCGCAGCGATTAGATCACAAGAATGGCCATAGGCTAAGAGTCTATGTTACGTTTTACTGCAAATGGTTTGAACAGTTTGATAGCTATTGTCATTTTCACTGTATTGTCAATTTGAATTAGTCTATAGGTACAGGTAACTTCCATTAATACTTTAACTTTAGGCGGAGCTGTTCACATTACGTGTTACCCACACGACACGCGAACAGATATGATCAGATCTAATGATAAAAAAATCTTAAATGATAAAAAAATATCTCGTAAACCGTTCATTTTAGGGTAGATGTGGACCTGTGTTAGGCCCACAAAAAAAAAGTGTCTGGTTCTGGGATGGAGACTAACTTTTTCTTATGTATTTTGTGCCGCTGAATACGAATTCATCATAAAAAATAGGGGTTCCGCAGCTAATTTTGAAGATAACCTCAAAAAACTGTCGAAAACGACGTGTTTCGGTTGTAAAAGCTTGAGAAAACCAAAAAAAATGCCCACAAAAAAAGTGTCTGGTTCTGGGATGCAGACTAACTCTCTCTTATGTATTTTATGCCGCTGAATCCGAATTTGTCATAAAAAATTGGGGTTCCGCAGCTAATTTTGAGGATAACCTCAAAAAACTATAGAAAACGACGTGTTTCGGTTGTAAAAGCTTGAGAAGACCAAAAAAAATGCCCACAAAAAAAAGTATCTGGTTCTGGGATGGAGAGTAACTTTTTCTTATGTATTTTGTGCCGCTGAATCCTAGAATATTCCCAGATTTCCGCTCTCAGAGATACATCAATCTTCAGATTTGTCTTCAGCTTGCTGTTGTTTCAAGTTATTTTCGTAGTCTGAATTCCAGAAAGTCAAATGCAAGTATGTTCATGTGATTACTAAAGAGTTTCCACTTAGTTTTGATTTTAGACTGATTCAAACCACGTTATTCAAGATTTTACCGTTAAAAACGCAATTTTTACATATTCTTAAGGATGATCTTTGAAATTCACTTGTTAAAACAAATTTTTCATAACACATTCGGGTTTAATAAATTGAGATACATAGGAATACGGTATTTTATATGTGACGCAGATCATATTCCCATTTATTTTAAGCTTTTATTACAAAAAAACGTCGTTTTCAGCAGTTTTTTGAGGTTATCTCCAAAATACGTTGGTCAAACCTCTTTTTTCATAGCAAATTCGGATTCAGCAGGCCAAAATACGTAGAAACAAAGTGTTTTTGATGTGAAGCAATTTTTTTTGCTCTTCTCAAGCTTTTACCACCGAAACGCGCCGTTTTCGACAGTTTTTTTAAGTTATCTTCAAGATTAGCTGCGGAACCCCTATTTTTTATGACGAATTCGGAGTCAGCGGCACAAAATACATAAGAAAGAGTTAGTCTTCATCCTAGAACTAGACATTTTTTTTGTGGGCATTTTTTTGGTCTTCTCAAGCTTTTACAACCGAAACACGTCGTTTTCGACAGTTTTTTGATGTTATCTTCAAAATTAGCTGCGGAACCCCTATTTTTTATGACTAATTCGGATTCAGCGGCACAAAATACATAAGAAAAAGTTAGTCTCCATCCCAGAACCAGACACTTTTTTTGTGGGCCTGTGCGATCATTATTAAAGTAAGTTTAAATTACTGAACCAAATATGGCATAAAAATGCAGCGTCTTCACTTCCTGTATTATGTGTGGAAGTGTATCTGTAGAGCTTCCTCGAAACCCTTCAGATACATACTTTTAGCCCCATATTATTTGTAGCTCTCCTAAAACCTTTAATAAGCTTCTCGCCACGAAGCACCCTGTATATCCGTATATAATAATGTATATACTAATATAGAATAAACGAACTCTTTTACTCGCCTACTGTAATACAATGAAATAATGAAAAATTGTCTATTTTCATTTTTACTAATAATTCAGTTAAATAATGACATTTTTTATTTAAACAACGAAGACGCAATTTAAAATAGTAACGCGAAGCTATGCGAAAACACAGTTGCTAGTTGGTAGCTAGTTGGTAGACGGACTTACATCTTGAACTTCTTAAATAAAATTAATGAATCATCGATTTACTTCATTTTATCTAGCAGAAATCTCTAAATTAGTCACAATGCTTCTCAAACGTATATCGCCCTTTGGTTTTACATCCAACCGTTATATGTTCAATGGTCCATCGAGGAATAGTTTCAAGCATTTGAAGCAAGAGGGCAGAAACTAAATTAAATAGCTTCTATATCAGCTGCCGCTGAATGAGAAATACTTTAATTAAGCAATTCTTTGAGACGAGACCACATTTCATCTTGGTAATATGGCGCGCGGAATAGACATTCCATTATATGCTTTCTATTAAAAATACGTTATTGGATGTGGTAGAATTTCTCGAGTATATCGACTAGAAACAAGCTCCCTAGCTGTACAACTAACATTAGAAGAAACTGGTTCTTCTCACGGTAAAGTATTTTAGTGTGAAAAGCCGATCAAGAGCAAATTACAAAATATTAAAAGTTTCCAGAGATATTACGAACATTAATGCTACGACAGATGTTGCTAATACAAATCTACGAAATAGTTTCGGTGCAACCCTCTCTTCCAATTATGGTTTAACAGCCTCTAGAAAAAGTCAAAATTGAAAATAAATACAGATAATAATGTGTGTATGATTTAGTTAGTGTTCCAACTGTATTCAGGCGGTATCTGAAATATGAAGAAATTGTGATAAATACGATTTTTTGTCGTACCCCGCCTAAACCTCCAGAATGTCAAATTGAAATGATAAATCCGCTCTTGCTGTAAGTAGTCGCATAGCAAATACCTACTTCTGTTGTATTAATTTTTGTTTACATTGTAACCAATTTTATACTAATATAATAACTTGTAATTCGCCTGAAAAAATGTCTTCTGCTCATGGTAATGAGGGTAAAAACTTAAGCTTAAACTGTGATTAAAAGTCGAACACGTGTAATGTATATGCTTATTTTAAAATCAATAAGAGTGAAATGGAAAATGAAGTTGAGAGAAAGAGAAGCAACTGGTGAAATAGAAGAGAATTAATAAGAATATAACAGTTATTGCAAATTTGGTTATTTTTAATATGTACAAGTATATGTCAGTGAGTTCTATCAAGATCGCGACAATTCAGAACATTTTTAGACTCATTTAGCCAGTATATTATAATTCTTTTTTTACTGGTAGTATACTCCACTCCATTATGTGAATGTGAGAGTAATTAGATCTACAAAGTAGTTCAATACTAATTAGGAGTATTGTATAACAAACAATATAATCGTAAAATTTTATGTAAGTGAAGCTGATTTTTTAAAACTTTTTCCAAAATTCTTTTGGTTCTCTTCATAAGGTTTGCAGTTACTTTGGTTAATAATAATATACATGTACATATGTAAGTAAAAATACGTTTTATTTGCAGAATCCATTGGTCCTTTCCATATTTCTATTCGATACCAATTACAGTTATATCAAATATTATAAATTATTATTTTTATGAATTCTTAACGACAGATTTATGTACTTTCCGCGTTGATTTTACCGGACGACTTCATCATCTCATGCTGCTTCTTCTGACTACCGACACTTCCGCTGGTCATCTATGGCCCACCCGGGCAGTTTCAAACGGAAGTAATATAATCGCACACCTTTGCAAACGATTGCAAAAAAGAGTGCTTCGAAAATTCGATTTTTGGAGTGCTGGGATCACTGTTACTGTTAAACTGTGGCGTCGCAAACAAAAACAAAAAAAAAAACTGCCGCCTAAGGAATCACTACTTCCGCATCTAATGTTTCTACCTTTAATTAAACTAGATTTCTAGAAAAATAATAGGTATTCAACCATTCGATAAGATTGAATTTGTAAAAAAAGAGTTTTGTTTACACTTACAATTTAGATAACTATGAATAAAATTTACGCAATATTTCAATTGGATGATCCTCCTGTAACTGCATATACATATCTTATTGTTTTATTTAAAACCATTAATATCGTATTTTATGAAATATGTAAGTAATATTACATGAACATGTTTCCTCTCTCTTCCTCTCTCTCTCTCTCTCTCTCTCTCTCTCTACAAACAACCTACAAGAGTCACACTCTGATTTGACCTCATTGACCCTAATGATCCGATTGATCCGATTTACATTCATGATCTCGGTGATCTCATGACGTACCATGATCCCATGATCCCGATTATACCATTGACCCCAGGTATCCCATGACCCCACTGAACCCATTGACCCAATGATCTCATGACCCCAATTATTCCATGACGCTATAATCCTATGACCCCAATGATTCCATAATCCCAATGATCTCATGACCGCAATAATTCTGTGACAGCAATATCAATGATCCTATGACACCAGTGATCATATATGACCTCAATGATCCATTACCCCAATAATACCTTTGACCCTAATGATCCCAAAACCCCAATGGTTCCATCTACTCCTTTGATTCCAGTTGTCCTAACGACGACATTAACCCTATTGACTGCAGTGACACAATGGACTCCACTACGTGGATGTGGAAGTAGAATCAGAGTAGAGATATAATAATATGAAATTTGAATTCTTCTACCTTAAAAACCCATAGAACGACACGTCCCACGAATATTTTTATTTCACCCTACTTCCTTCTCTCCCCACATTTTACCCACAACAACTAATATGTTCAACCAATTGAAGATAAATTCATGATTTGGCTTGGCATTATTCTAATCATTAATCAATATATTTCAGCCAATTCTTAACATATCTTATTTTAATTAATCCTTCTACTCCTACTTCTATTATCCTTCCTATTTTATTTGACCTATTTAGAATCAACTCCCTCAACCCCTCACCCTTGCATTAAAAGACTTTACACTTGCAGACTCTCTATGATGTATATTTTTCTATATTTTGAAATGAGTATCTAGTATCGTTTGCGAATTACCTATAAGCAAAGAAAAAGTGTATAATCCCTATTTATCCCCCAATCCCTTAACCAATTAAGCTCAAAATCTAATCAGCTCCAGACTTCATCATGCAGGCAGACAGGCAGGCAGGTAGGCAGGCAGGCAGACACACAGACAGACAGACGTAATTTTTTTTGCTTCAACTTGAAATCTCTACGTTTCAGAACATTTTAGGCCTTTTTAGCAAATAACAATTTTGAAAAATGTTTTCATGAATACTTCTACTCTACTACATGGATTTGAAAGTAATTATGTAATCGCAAACGAATCGTAAACGATCGCAAACTGTATATTGTTAAGCATGTGTCGAAATCAGCTCATTTCGCACGCCCTGTGAATATTGCAGCACGAGAACGAAAGTCGAATGACGATGTTTCCAGACCCCAATATTTGCAATTTGTTTTTAAACATCGAATATCTCCAAAACTGCTGGGTCTAGTATATATTATGACACATGTTTTAGACTCAACGTTATATGTACTTTCCAAATTTGTAAGAATATATATTAGATATTCCGTTTAAACTAAGTTAGTCGACACCCAGCGGTATATGAACAACCTATAGATTCGGCGAGTGACATTTACTTTACGCACCATCGATTTTTGGGGCAATTTATATAATTTTATTTCTGATCTACTCCACGAGCTAAATCTATTGTGTCGGCCGACACAAACCACGTATATACGGTGTGTCGAACAAAGTGGGCATCAAATGGAAAAATAAAAGTTTTTTCATAATTTGGTATTGGTATGTGTTCTTGTACATTATTTTTTCCAAATAAGGATATGATGGCATATTGTTCATTTGAAAAATCGAGTTTCCGACAAAAATATCGAAAAAAGTTGCTAAGAGAAAAAGTTTGTAAAGCGATTTTTCGTATGTATGACATTTCAAAAAATATTCCTGTTTAAATTTTTCAATTTTTCGATTTTTACATTAGATTTTGCGTAAAAAATTTTCAAAATTCTACTAATATTTTGGCTATTAATTTAATAGGGTGTCATCATAGGATGTAATCACAAAAGTTTAACGGAAAAGCGACTAAGAAATTATTGTGGTAAATTAATATTACAAAAAAAGTAGGGAAGAGTCGGGAACAGTGGCCACGTTTTTAAAGAAGTTGAAATAAAATCCAGAATTAACCTGTTTTTCTCCACCCTGATAACACTAGGTGACAAATTCTATATTCTTCTCTACAGATTTTCACTCTAAGAATGAAAAAAATAATATTTTAACTAAAATTTCGGATTTACAAAAATTTAGGTGGCCACTGTACCTATCCTGATGGTACACTGGCCATAAGGATATGTTACAGTGGCCATTACCGTTTAAAAAATAGAAAACAATGCAAACGGGTGATATTTGTTCGAATAACGATATACAAACCCTACTTTTGACCTCTGATCTGAAATGTTTAACGTCAAGGTCATTGGTATCAGGAAGTGACCTTATTCGACCCTGACAACTTTAATCAGAAAAAATTTACTGTTTCCAGTCTTTATCCCGAGCTAGCCCTCGTTATTTAACAATTTCCGAAAATTTGACCTTCATTCGACCTTGCCATGACCTTGTTGACAAGTACCATTTTGGACGAAATATTTCCCGCTCTTTTCAAATCCGGGGTCAAAAATAGTTGTTTCCATTTGAAAAAAGTGAAATTTTCAATGTCAACGTCGAGGTCAAATTTAAAGTGACGGTCGTACGTCCCCTCCTTGGCCAACAACTTTTGTATACAACTTTTTTCATTTTTTCGCTTACCGGCCGAGTTATTTCCCTATTAAAGGTTAAAATAGTTCACCCGGTATTTTGTTAAAAATATCACAAAAATAAGAATAGTAATAATGCAGATTAAATGTATTTAAAAAAACAACTGAAACGTATATAGCGAAGTAGTTTAACTGCTAATCCTTAAAAAGTACTATACATGGACAAACTGGAGTATAAAACATGAGTGTAATTGAATTTACCTGCTAAAGCCATTCTACATAGTCCTCTTTCTAATGGTAGTACGGCAGTCATCCCTTATTAATATGATAAAGTAGTGGCCACTGACCTACTTTAAACCTGACCACTGTGCCATCAACTACATGTTTTTTGAAATAATGGGTAATTAAAAAAGCTATTTAATATAATCAAAATATTTTTATGTAAATAAACGCTTACATGTATTAGACATAAATCGTCACTATGAGTTCTCTTCGATATATTTATATATAATGTTATTTATCGATATGTTAATGTATATTTATTCGCTACGCATAATTTTCACCACTCGTTGTATTTTACTACATGTGGTCAGTTTAAAGTTAAGTTCATACAAAAAAGAAGAAACTTTAAAGCTCAAGAGTACTACCCGTTAATATTCTTAGGATGCTACTTGGACCCCTCTGCAGTGGGGCTACACATCCCAAAAATTAGAATATTAAAAAAATTTACCAATAATTGTTGCCCTTATGATGCCAGCTTACGTGGACACACTGTATATACATGGTCTGCTTCACTCAAGACCGATGTCAGTCGACTCAGCTCGTCGAGTAGGTCGCGAATATATTATATAAATCATCCCCAAAATCGAGAGTGCGTAAAGTAAACTTATTCGTAAGTAAAGTAACCGATTCGACAATATTTTAAAAAACTGGCAAAAAATGGTACAAACAACCTCACAAATACGTTTCAGCATTTTTTATGAAACACCGATTTAATAGACGCACTAGAAATACGCACTAAAAACTCACCCTGTATATTATAAAAATATTGTCCGACCATGTGCAATAAAACAATTATTGTTATTGCAAAATAAATAAATAAATAGTCAGATATAATGATTTAGCACCGAAAACTCTTAGTTGGGATATTGTAAGGGGCCTTAAAAAAAGAAATATATATAAATATAAAATTAAAAATGTGTCAGAAATGTACTGGACTCTACAATGTTTTTATCAGTGAAAGTACTAAGTTACAGTCAAATGCATTTTTCGATGCTTTTTATATATATTTTTTTTATTTTGTCCTTTCAGATATTGATATATTTGATACTGACGAATTCAAATATAAAAAAAAAAACAAAATAGCAATAAAAATGTAAGGTTACAATGCTATTTTTCTTAAATGTATTACAATGGTGGTTCCTCAGGCAATGTTGTTTCTAAGAACAACACATTTAAAAAAAACTACAAACATATGAATAGAATGGAAACAAACGTACTATCAAGAGTGCAATACTTTTTCAAAAAGACAATCATTATTTATCGTTATTGAAATGTAGAAATGTGAAAATTAGACACGTTATTGAAATGTAGGTGATGATAATAAAATTAGATAGTTCGTTGAAAATAATTCATACAGGAAAAATATACTTTATATAAAAAAACGCTGCCTAAGGAATCACTATTTCAATCCACTGATCTTATTGTAATTGCAATAGCTTCTACATAACTTTTTTTTTTATTCAAAACTAATAATTGTATTTTATGAAATACTTGTATGGAAGTAATATTCATTATTCTCTCTCTCTCTCTCTCTCTCTCTCTCTCTCTCTCTCTCTCTCTCTCTCTCTCTCTCTCTCTCTCTCTCTCTCTCTCTCTCTCTCTCTCTCTCTACTCCTCTCTCTACCCTCTCTCTCTCTCTCTCTCTCTCTCTCTCTCTCTCTACCTCTCTCTCTACCTCTCTCTCTCTACCTCTCTCTCTCTACTCTCTACAGCGCTACAATTTTTAACAAAATGAGGTTAAAACATGACATATATCGAATTTGCTATTCGATAAGTCTTCTATAATTTATTTGTAATAAGCGTTCTCTCACAGTCAGTATTTTCAGCATTACATTAACTTAGTAGCTAACTAAATTCCTCAATGTGGGTGATCGTCTAATATTTTTCCGTCTTGGATTACCATCTAGAACCAAATTTGTTCATTACGACCTGCATACAACCCACACTAGACACACCCTGCGTTGACCTCGTGGACCCTAATGATCTCATTATACCAAATGATCCCATCGACCCCAATGATCCCAACGACCCCATTGCCCTAACGATACCATGAATAAATAATATTCAAACAAATGAATGGCTTGTGCATTAGCCAATCATTAATCAATACACAAACGTTTCAGCCATTATTATACCACGACGCCAATTATTGACCCCAATGATCCCATCGACAACAATAACCCCAATGATGCTATTGTCCTAACGATACCATAAATAAATATCTTCAACCAAACGAAAATAAATTCATGATTCAGCTTGTGCATTAGCCAAACCATTAATCAATACACGTTTGTTTCAGCCACTTTTTTAGAACTCTATCCGTTATGTACATGTTACAATTTATATTAAATATTTTATTTCGTGGGCTTACTGCAACAACCTGTTAAGTCCATATTTGACCAAACTAGAGATATCTGAACTATTAAGGCAAAGATTAGTAGAATAATAAGAATAATTACAATGCAATTTGTACTGCCCTTTAAATGATCTTAGTTTTCCCTAAACTGAATAGTTAGCGGAATAAAGCAGATATTTCATTTGAAAAAAAATGTCAATGTTAGATATCTGGATAATTACATTTTACTTAACGGATTTTTGCAGTAATCCCACAATTTGACATATTTGACGTATTTGACAAGTCCTCCTTCATAAAATAGTCTACAAGTACAAATACTTAAAGGTGGGGGTTGAGGGGAACCCTCTACCGTATTACATTAGAGGTATTTATACTTGTAGACTATGTTATGTTGTACATTTATCGCAATTTTGAAATGCGTATCTAGTTTGCGAATTACTTATAGGCAGTGTATTACCCCCATTTATCCCCCAACCCCCCAACAGATTTAACTCAAAACCTAAGCAGCTCCAAAGCTCGTCATGGTATAAGTATTCCAAATTTCAAGTTGATATCTTACCGCCTTATCGAGTTATTATGTACACAAGAAAGTTAACAGACAGACAAGACATTTTTTCTCTTAAATTTAAAATATCAAAGTTTCATAATATTTTTGGCCAATTTAGGGAATAAATGTTCTGAAAAAAATTGTTCACTAATGACTGTGGAAGTATTCAATTATTCATTAACCACTTTTTCTCCTTCAGTGTTATTTTATAAATTCGTACCCTACGTACTATATTCATTTCTGCTGTATAGTATAAATGACATCCGTTTGCTCTACAAATTTTAATTTTGTTTGATATTACAATGGGTTTTATGTTAATGTAAATTTTTGCGGGGCGTGAACTCAGCTGTCTAGCGGAGTCTGTTTGAGGTGACTTGTGTCGTCGACTCACGGCGACACAAATCAAATGGAAAGCACTTTCGGAGACACGAGTCGACTCGTGTCGACTTGTGTCGGTAAATGGAAAGCACCCAATGTATTTGACATCTAGAATATTAAATACCTATTTGGTGCTTTCCATTTACACGACTCCCAGCGACTCCTGTGTCGACTCGTGTCAACTAGTGTTGACTCTCATCAAATGGGTAAATGGAACGCTCGCTAGGCTAGTAGTTTCGTGCAAAAGTTGTTGAAAGTAGTTACTGCAAATAATTACATTTGTCACCTACTTTCATTTTCTTCTATCAGATTTCGCATTAATTCTCCACTATATATTCTGCTTTGCCGCGTTCGTTTAGATTTTTACTTCTTTTACACTCACACTCAGCGTGAACTCTGCTGTCTAGCGGAGTCTGTTTGAGGTGACTTGTGTCGTCGACTCACGGCGACACAAATCAAATGGAAAGCACTTTCGGAGACACGAGTCGACCCGTGTCGACTTGTGTCGGTAAATGGAAAGCACCCATTATGTCATTCCATACAATTCTTTACTAACAGCTAGTGTATAAAGTAAATAGACTAAGTATGTAAACTATAAAACTTAATAACTGTCAGCTGTCATTAATGACACTTAACAAATATCATACTGCTCCCCTCTTCAAAGTTATTCGTCCCGAATAACACTGTCTTCAGTCATAGGGGGTGGATCCTCGACGACGAACAATTTGGGTGGATTATATCCTGTATACTTCGCGAGCCTTTCCAGATGGACCACATTCGGCTTGCTTCTTGGAGATAGTTAGATGCTGTAGACCAGGTCGTTGATTTTATTTATTATGGTGTACGGGCCTTTCCAGTTGCTCTGAAGCTTTGGACTTTTTCTTTCGTCCTTTTTGGGGCATACAACCATACTTCATCACCAGGCTTAAACGCAGTCTCTGTTGATGTAGTGTCGAGACGCTGTTTCATTTTGTCGCTGTGAATTTTCAACTTCTTCCTGGCAAATCGGTGGATCCGGTCCATCCTCTCTCGCAAGTCCTCCACAAATTCTGGCAGATATCATTCCTGGTTTTCTTCTAGTGGACGGCCAAGCATGAGGTCAGTAGGCTGCTTCATTTCTCTTCCAGAGGTCAGCATGGACGGAATGTAGGTAGTTGACTCATGCTGGGAACTTCGATACGACAGCAAGAACAGAGGCACCAATTTGTCCCAGTCCCTTTGATTTTCAGAGACGAATTTAGACATGTACTGGCATATGGTTCTGTTGTGACGTTAAACCATGCCATTTGACTGAGGATGAAGCGCAGTTGTTCGGGTTTTCTTGATGCCCATTATTTTCATTACTTCTTGCCACAGCTTTGATTCGAGGTTTCTTCCTTGATCGGAATGCAGCTCGAGGGGTACTCCATGTCTATCTATGACATTCTCGATGAACTCTTCGGCTAAATTCTGCTTCTTGATTGGGAAAGGATACTACTTCGGGCAATTTCGAGAAATAATCCATTACCACCATCAAATACTTGTTGGCACGGTCGGTTACTGGTAATGATCCAAGAAGAATGTCCACTCTTACCCCTCGAATGGTTCTCCGGATAAGTACTGCACCATTTTACCACGGTTTCTTGTGTTTGGTCCCTTTTTAGTAGACAATAGATCACATTTTTTGCACCATTCCTCGACGTCTCGGCGACAGTTTACCCAATAAAATCGATCCCTTACTCGAGCTAAAGTCCTGGTTATTCCAAAATGTCCTCCGGATGGGCTGCTGTGAAGTTATTCTAGCACTTGGTGGATTCTTGCTTTAGGCAAGACCAACTGGTAGACTGTGGATACTCCATCGAGGCTCTCCCACTTCCGATGCAGTAGGCCACGAAGACAAAAGGAATTCCACTGAGCCCAGTATCCCTTTATAGTCGTACCATATCTGGAAATTTCCTGCCAAGTTGGTCCAACTAAATTCTTTACCCAGTTCCGGATTAATTTGAGGTCACTGCCTTTCTTCTGGCTCTTCTTTAATTCCTCCGAGGACCATTCATCTTCAACCTGTATTGTTGTTGCCATTAACAGTTCATTGTCGATCTCGTATGAAGATTCTTTAGTCTCGATCTTCTGGCAGTAGCGACATTTATGTTCTAAGCAAGGTCTTCTTGATAATGTGTCTGAATTACTATGTGTTTTTCCGCTCCTGTGCATTATTTTGAAATTATACTGTTGCAGTCTCTCCATCCATCTAGCAACTTGTCATTCTGGGTTCTTAAAATTCATAATCCACTGCAGGGTGTTATGATCTGTCCTAATTAAAAAGTGTCTTCCATAAAGGTAACTATGGAAATGCTCCAGTGATTTGACGATGGCCAGTAAATCTTCTGAAATTTCTTTCAGCTTTGCCTAGTGTCTAGCTGAAATAGGCGATAACTTTTTCTTCTTCGTCTTGAACCTGGGATAAGACTGATCCAATTCCATGTTGGGAGGCATCGCAATAAAAAATAAACATTCCATCTTGTTTAGGGTATGCTAGAATTGGTGCTGTAGTTAGGCGCTTCTTCAGTTCTGTGAAAGCTTGCTGGCAGGCTGGAGTCCAATAGAAAGTAACATTATTTTCTGTGAGCCGATGTAGTGGCTTAGCAATTTTTCCGAAATCTTTTACAAAAACCCTGTAGTAGGTACACAGTCCAACAAAACTTCTTACTTGATGTTTATCTCTTGGTCGGGGCCATTCTTTGATTGCCGAAATCTTCCTTGGGTCGGTTTGAACTTCTTCGGCGGATACTATGTGACCTAGAAATTCTACTTGATTTTGAAATAGGGAACATTTCTTCGGATTTAGCTGGAATCTGGCATTTCTGAATCTTCTGAAGATATCCTCTGAAGTTTTTAAGATGTTCTTAAAATGACTTCCTTATTACTATGACGTCATCAAGGTATACCAAGCACGTTTTCCATGTCAATCCTTTAAGTACTAACTCCATCAGTCTCTTGAAAGTGGCTGGTGCATTGCAAAGACCAAATGGCATAATTTTAAATTGATAAAGGCCGATACCAGCAGAAAATGTAGTTTTCTCCTTGTTGTCGGAATGGAGTTCAATTTTCCAATAGCCACTCTTCAAATCCAATGTTGAGAACCATTTTGACTCTGAAAGAGTGTTCAGGGTGCCGTCAATTCGAGGTAGAGGATAACTGTCTTTCCTAGTCATTGTTCAGCTTCCGATAGTCCACATAAAATCTTGTCGTGCCATCTTTTTCTGTAACTAAAACAACGGGTGAAGACCATGGGCTCGATGATTATTCGATGACACCTTCTTTCAGCATTTTATCTCATTCCGGTACTTCATTGTGTTTAGCAAATGGTAGCCTTCTTGGAGCTTGCTTTATTGGTGGATTATTGCCGGTGTCTATACGATGTTGAATCAGACTTGTTCTGCCGGTGATGTTTCAATTGGCAAATATATCTTGATATATCTCGAGGAACTGTCTAGCTTTTCTAACTTATTCATATTTCAAATGGGCAGCCTTCTTGAGCAAGTATTCTGCAATAGTTGGATCACGTACCTTTGCTGGATTTAACTGAGCTTGGCTGACTTCCTCTCATTTAACTACCCTTTCAACTGGCTCACTGCTCACTGTGTATCTTTCTGTCCGATATGTTGGCAATTCTTGCTGGAATTTGTTTAGTCATTTGTACTAGGTTTCTTGCAACTAATAAGCCATCATTCCGTTCACTGGCCTCGACTATTCCAGTATTCAAACTTTCACCATTTCCATTCAGTTTTGCAATGACGATGTTCTCCGATCCTTGGGGAATTTGGATGTCCTCTTCAACGATTATCCTTCTTGATTGATTGTAGTCTCGAAGCTAGGGGGCGATCACTATTTCTTCATTTTGAATTTGTATAATTCTGTTTTTAATATCCACGACAAAACCATGTTTACTCAACATATCTAGTCCTAAGATGCAGTCATCTCTGATATCAGCTATTAAAAGTCGGTGATACATGATTTTCGAACGCAGTTGAATTTTTACGTTTAGTTCACCATGTACAGTAATCAGTTCTCCAGTAGCTGTTTCCAATTTCACATGTCTAGATAATTCCTTTGGCTGTTTTGGTAGAATGTTAGGCCGCAGAATAGTTCTTGTGGCACCAGTGTCAATGATAAAAGAACACCATTTATCGTCCAATTATCCATGGACTACCGGCTTCGTTCGCCACTACTTAAATTTGAGACTGATGTCTCATTCCATTTAATGTCTCCCGCATTATTTTCTCTATGGTTTTTTTAAGTGATTGGGACTCATCAAATGTAACTTGCCTTACTTTGGGTTTATAGTTTCTCAATTTCTCTTCTTTAGCCGCTTTAAATTCTAAGGCAGTTACTAGTACATCACTGATCGTGCTGTGTCTCCAAGCCGCAAAGCTTGCTACATTTCTGTATGTAGTAGTCCATCAATAAAAGTCTGGATGCCAATTTGTTCGAGAAATTCTTTAGGTGCTTGAGGGTAAGCCAAATGGAAGAGTCGTTCGATGTCAGCTCCGTATTCTTGAAGAGACTCATTGGTTCTTTGCTGTCTACATTTGATTTGAGACTGGTAAACTGGTAAGGTATTTGTGTCCATACCATATTTCTAATGCTCCTACAATCCTGTCGTAATCGTTTTGCTGCTCTTCAGGGCTGCTCTGTAAAATTTCTAGAGCCTGACCTCTGAGAGATATGACAAGCGAAGTAGCCATTTCTTGTGAAATCCATCCGTTCACTTTTGCGGCAGCCTCAAACTGTGCGATACATGGACCATGATGACTATCCATCGTACGTAAGAGGCTTAAACAGTTTTACTGACCTTTCGGCATGCATATGGCTTGAGTTTTGTAAGGGAGTACCATCTCCTAAATCGGTTATCGACAATTGCTGGGCCATTTTTTGAAAACACCTTTTTTTCTACATTTTTTCGAATTGCGCCAAAAGTTATGAGTATTTTTTAATAAAATTTTTACTGTAAGTAGCCGCCGAAAAGAGCTACAATTTGGTTTTGTTTCGTGGAAGTCCCTACGACTTTCGTAGGCCGAGTAATTAAATAGTAAAGAAAGGGCAATTTTCGAAGGTTTTTATATTTTTCTGCAAAAAAGTTGTAAACCCATTTTAATTTTTAAAAACCGATTTTCTTCGTCTTTTTTAAGCGCTATAACGTTCTATTGTTTGTTTTTCTGAAATTTTTTTTATACTTAAAAAAGTGAAAAAAACCGATCTTTCACACGTTTATCAATTTTTTTGGTTATGTTCCTACAAACTGATTTGATCCAAAACTAGTGCACACAAATTGCACTATTTTTTTACCTATGTATCAATCTTTTTTAACGCTTGAGGAATTTGTTGAAAAATTGGACCTATTTTGGCTATTTTTCCTAGGCCATCTTCACAGTCCTCTTGTCGACTTCGTTCTGCCTCCTCACGGTCCCCTTGTCGCCGTCGTCGTTCGTCCTCCTCTCGTCGCTTTTCGTCCTCTTGCCGTCGCTTTTCCTCTCGCCTTTCTACCTCTTCACGATCCTCCTGCCGCCCTTGTTGCAAAAACTTTAATATTTCACTCACATCCGTTGCTGTTGTTTCTTCGTCGTATTTTGTCGATCTCGTGTTCACCATATAACTTTTCTCTTCTTCTACATATGTGATTAAATAAATCATTTTTTGTAAATTTGAGATTTCTGTAATTTCCATTCCATTATTTTAAGAGATTGTAATATCGACAAGACTTTTTGAACAGCAACAAGATTTGGCATTCACATTTTTTATGTTTTGTGGATATTGACTTATTTTTGAGGCTCATTTTTATATTTCGCAAGAATAACACCTAGTAACACAAATATCTATAGGTAACATATTTTTTGCGTTTTAATTACACTTATATCTCGTTAAATATTCTTTTTTTATATAACATTTTATTTCAGTAATCTAAATGTTTTCTTTTACTTCTATAAAAAAAATTAGTTCCATAAAAAAATTTAGTAAATTTGTACCTAAATACCAGTTATTTATTTCTGTGTGCGATAAGTCGTGCATTTGAAATTTAATTAAACGTAATTAATTTCTGTAGCTTGTACACGGCGAAATTAGGACCGGCAGTGTTATGAGTGAGCATGAATGAGTGTGAAGCGTAGGTATGTGTATGCTACGTCTTCATGTGGGTGTGAAGTGGAAATAACTTGACTGTGTGTACGTGAATGAGGGAAGTTGGCTGGGTTGAAACATAAAGTATAATCATGAAATGTGAACTACATGAATCGCCCTTATGTAAGGGGGTTTCTTTGTTACCATAGATCCAACAAATAGAAAATGCAAAAAGTACAAGTAGTTTATCACATATGATTTTGACATGGTGCCGGTACATGTCAGTACTCTAGAATAATGTCACATCAAGTCAATAAATAAGTTTAATTAATCAAGTCTAGAATAATATCAAGAACAAAAAAAAAATGTTGATAATCTGTAATTACCTTATCTCATCATCGCTTACCTTACCTGACAAAACCCGTTACACATTCCAGAAGTCGTTATAAGTAATGACTATGTAATGACATACAAAATAATTCTTAGAATACATTTGATATTTATTTCATTGTTACTATATTTACACTAATATGTACTTATCGTATTTTGTAGACAGTCCTGAACAATATATACAAAATGTCTTGTAAAATCAGCTGCCATATTCAGGTTACCTTAGCATAGTACTCCACAATTGTGGAATTCGCGCGCAAATTCCGCTAAATCCATTTTCAGACATTTTTACTTTTTTGCGGATTCCTATACTTCTCAATGATTTCTACAATATAACTCTTTACATACAGAGCAAAACCCTTTAGATCCCTTTTAAATAGCTGTCAAATATACGGCTTTGGAGCATACCACGCTAAATCCAATCCCATATAGGTAAAATAAGGCTTTACGCGTTAAGCGGACTTCACAGAACGGCATAGTGTTGCTGGGAACATTTCCCCACCTACATATTTTTAGTGTTGGCATACAATATTTCCATAGAATCTGTAAAAGAAACCGCGTAAATACCACAGAATACCGAAATTTTGTTGTAGTGTTGTTTGTCAGTGGAATCTTGTGTTGTCAGCAACAATTCGTCGTTCTGTGAAGCCCGCTTATAAGAGAAAAAGAAAAAATCTTTGGAAAATCTATTCACTAAGCACTTTGGAACACTGGAAACGATTGAAAGGATGACGAGGACTTGGCTTGGTACAATGATTTATTACTCAGTCAGCCAATCAACAATATGGAAGATGACACGGCTGAACCGTGCGACTGCCTGACAGAGGAGATCGCCGTACTAACCGAAAATAGTGCAAATATTTTATAAAAAAAATATCTGTATTTCTTTATTAATGGAGGATTGAGGAACTAGTTTTCTTTTATATACAAAATATATGTTCATCTATATACAAAATATATTTTTATATACAAAATATTTCCATATTTGAACCAAAACCCGCTTAATCCAAAAAAAATATTTATTTTTTTCATAAGTAAAGGTTAAAAAAAATTCTGCGAAAATTGTCAAAAATTGTCCTTAACGATCACCAGAGTACAAAGTATAAATCAGTAAAAAGGTAATAAAATTGCGATTTTCCGCAATTTGACTTTGGGGATTTAGCGGGATTTACGCGCGAGCTCCGCAATTGTTTATAATTTTTTGAATAACTGGAATGTATGTAATAAACCAGAATATGTTAGATTCCTACCAAATTGTTTAAAGAAGAAAATAATACACAGATGTCAGCTATTTTGCCTAAAGACAAAAATTTTTGTTCAAATTATTTTAAGCAAATATTATTTCGTTTGAGGTTCTGCTTTTGACAGCAGGAAGATTTTATTACTAAATATCTACATATTATCCGTCTAAACTAAATTTCTACCGGGTGAGTTTTCAGTGCGTATTTGCTCTACAAAAATGCAAATATGTGTCAAGTTGTTTGCCTCTTAGGCTAATCATCACCGACCGAACAGTGGACTTTAAACCGACTAGATATTGCGCTGATCAACAAGAAGGCCAATCAATAGGTATAAAGGATTCCCAAAATTTTTAAGAGGAAAAAATATGATGGTATAGGAGAAAATATTCTAATAAAGATAGCGTTTTTTGTCCTTCCGAACTTAACCTAAAAAAATCGTAAAGTTGGAAAAAAACGGTTTTTCGTAAATAAAAAAAAAACTAAAGCTCGTCGAGAAGGGAAGTTAAATTAGAAAAGTTGTAGGTAAGAAAAAAGGTCTTCAGATCCATATTATTTTTAATATCGATTGCTACATTACTTTTCGAGATATATCGAAAGAACCATCAAAAATCGACTATTATTGTTTTGGCTCTATCTTTTGCAAATTAACGTTTTGAAACTTGCTACTTGCTGTAAGTGTAGCCCACGGCAAGCCAAAAAAAAAACGATTTTTCCAAATTGAAAAATTGAAATTTTTTTTGACATATATCGATTTTTCGAAAAAAAAGACGATCTCGAAGATCGGCTCTGCTTGCTCGACGTATAGTCCTAGAGTAATGAATCCGGGCTCATTTTTTTCTTGGAGAGTTATACTATCATGGCAAAAAAAGGATGGCAACGCTTTTATAAACTTAAGGTGTCTAAAGATGAATTTGAAAAAAATAATTTTTTTCGCTCTCGATCTTCAATATCTCGACTTCTGGACCATGTACAAAAATCCTTTTGTACTTAATCTGGGGTAGCTCGACGAGATAAATATGAATATAATAAATACATTTGTCTTGTAAGCAAGATAGACTCCGAAAAAAAAAATCCTTTTTATCTAATCATATTATTTAAATATGATTGACGTTAGCATTACTAAGCTAAGTGTTTACGTCAAAAAGTCAGTTTCAACGAATTCGTTTTATGCTGCTTATAAAATAGAATCTACTTCAGTTTGCAAGTTAAATTTTATTTATTTGCGTAAGTATTAAAACTTTAATTCAAGCATTGCTCAAGAGTTGCATTGCTAATATATGTATATTAAAAAAAAAACAATTATAATTTGTAAGTTAAATGCAAAATTCCATTTTGTCAACAGATATACACTTCATAATGGCAGAGACTGATTGTGAAATCTGTGTTTTTTCGCGAAAAAGAATTGAGGATGACAAGATTCGCATTGGTGATCGTACTATAAATACACTTATAAGTGGGAGTAAAGAATTAAATGGTAAAAAGCACAAGAAATTACAAAGTTTACCGTTCTTAAATATTCACAAGTGTTGTTTTAAAATGTACACTTCTCAGTTACATTGACAAAGAAAAAAGAAGCAAAATCAGATCAATTAAGCAGAACAAGAAGAGAAAACAAAGAATCTCGACAATTCAACTTTGCTTCACTGTGTTTTCTCTGTGCTTCTGATGCAGTAATTGATACTCATAGACGGCCGATTAGACTAGTTACAACTGATGACGTGAAAAAAAACATTTTGGAACATTTAAAATCTGAACCAGATACCGAATTAAATAGAATTTTAAAACTACGATTGCAATTTGCAGAAAACCTGCAACCGAAAAAATGCTCGTTACCACGCAAAATGCTTGCAAAAGTTGTATATGTCACGGACTAATACAAAACGTGGTTGTCCAATGGATGAGAATATGTCTACAGTAGTGCAAAATGTCATCAATCATGTACTAGATAATGCTGATTCGCAATTTTCTCTTAATGAAATGTTAGAAGATTTCCGTGAAAACTTGCCGCGTATCGACCATATAAAAGAACATCTAATGAAATATTTTGGTAATAATATAATTATGCATACAGTGCCTAATGATATAATAATATGTTTCGTGGATAAAAAAAGGAAAACAACTCGACGATCAATGGTACAAGGACAAAGCCCCCCACAGAGGAAGAGGAGCGTTTGAGAGTAGTAGAAATGGCTGCTAATATAATTTTACAAGATATAAGAGTAAAATTATATAACAAAAACATTTACTTTAAACATTTATACGCTCCGAGCAACTTCTTAGACGATGTTCAAAAATATGTTCCTAAAAGTTTACAGATTTTAAATTAATAAAAATATTTCACTCAAGTCATGAATACCTAAAATTTCTTGACATTTTTTATCAAAAAAAATGCTTCTCGAGATGAGATTGCTAAAAATATGTACCAAATAATCTCTTTCCTGTATTGCAATAAAACAGAAGGCATCCTTGATGAACACCGTTTTGAACATTTCAAACGATCCTCTTTTCGATCATCGTTTTAATTAGAAAGTCTTCCTCCTACCAAAGGAGCCGCAAGACGACACTATTCCCAAGTTTATTCAATCGCTATTGCAAAAATGGTTAGGAGATGACAACATTGTAACTCACTGGGAGTGGAAAGCCGCTGAAAATATGTTAATGCCAGTGTACACGGAGGAAACTTTGATACCAGAAGAAATATTAATATTATAAAAAATAACATGTAGCTGCACGAGTGGCTGTAAAACTAAAATATGTGGATGTAAAAAGAACTTCCTTAAATGTACAAGCGTTTGCTTACATTGTGACGCCACGCAGTGCAACAATTTTGAAACGTAGAACTGAATGCTGATGAAGATACCCCTGGAATATACAAGAATGTGAACGTATAGGAAGAGGAAGAGGAAGAAATTGAATCCCAAGAAACAATTAAATCTAAAAGAAGAAGAATCGAAAATCAATTTTAATGAATAAATGAAAATAAACTTGATCGGCGCAATGTTTTTATATTTTTATATTTTTATTTTTTAATGTAACATACGATAACTGTCTAAATAACTTCTAAATACTTTTGTAATTATTAAGCAATAATGAATTGAATTTTGAATTAAAAATAGTAGTTGTTTTATTGTAAATAATTGTTAAAATACCGAATAATGGCAGATAATTTAAAAAAAAAACACATTTTTTTTTTCGGAGTCTATTTTGCTTACAAGACAAATGTTATTATTATATTCGTCTTTATCTCGTCGAGCTACACCAGATTAAGTACAAAAGGATTTTTGTACATGGTCCAGAAGTCGATATATTGAAGACCGTAGAAGAGCGAACAGTTTTGAACGCGCAAATCTAGTTTACAGATCGGCCGCGCGTAGTTCCCCCACTCCGCCACCCGCTCGCGACGCGCTCGCACACTTCATTTCGATATATGTGTATTAATGCTGAAGGTCGATGAAATAAAGTGCGCTATTTTTTTATTGAAAATATAAGTATTCAACTTTAATCTCCATAAAAATTGACTCTGTAGTACGTAAATAGCGACCTCTGGAATTTTTTGAAAAATATATCTTGGCTCCAGAAAGCCGTGGGCTAGGATTTTTTTTTATAAATTCGTAAAAAGATGTCAACAAACGATTGCCGTAACAGACGTTATCGAAAAATGAAAATCGAAAAAAAATATTTTAGAAAAAGGAGAGCGAAAAAAATTTAATTTTTTCAAACTCATCTTTAGACACTTTAAGTTTATAAAATCGTTGTCATCCTTTTTTGCCATGATAACACAACTCTCCAAGAGAAAAATTAGCCCCGATTCATGACTCTAGGACTATCCGTCGAGCAAGCAGAGCCGATCTTCGAGATCGTCTTTTTTTTCAAAAAATCGATATATCTCGAAAAAATATTACAAAAATTTTTCATGTTTGGAAAATCACTCTTTTTTGGCTTGCCGTGGGCTACACTTACAGCAAGTAGCAAGTTTCAAAACGTTAATTTGCAAAAAATAGAGCCAAAACAAGAATAGTCGATTTTCGACGGTTTTTTCGATATATCTCAAAAAGTAATGCAGCAATTGATATTAAAAATAATATGGATCTGAAGACCTTTTTCTTACCTACAACTTTCTAATTCAACTTATATAAACTTCCTTCTCGACGAGCTTTAGTTTTTTTTTTTTATTTACGAAAAACCGTTTTTACCAACTTTACGAATTTTTTAGGTTAAGTTCGCCGTTAAAACGCCAAGGGCAAAAAACGCTATCTTTCTTAGAATTTTTTTACCTATTGATTGGACTAAAGAAACAAGGAAGAGGGATCACCATAGACATCGCAGTGCCACTTACCCATAACATTCAGAAAACTTAACACGAGAAGATCGCGAAATACGAAAATCTGTCAATCGAGCTGAAGCGCCTATGGAAACTGGAGAAGGTAGATATATACGCCATAGTAATATCGTTACTATGGCTTGTTTTCAATAGCGTATTTTTGTATTTCGAGATCTGATTGGCAGAGGGAGTGACGACGATCAGATTCACCAAGAACATTGGGGCATTAGGACTATCTTATAATATTATTAGAAATGGCCAGAAGGCAGTTGTATTACAAACATGATACATTATAAGGAATGTTTTGGGACAGGATAAATTTCCTCCCCACTGAGAAGTGTGGCTATAGAGTTGAAATAATAATAACGTGTCTTTATTTACAAACATATGACAGTCCAGCCACAGCAGCTACTCGACCATCACCACTTGCACAATTAATTACATATTACAGCTACAAATTAAACAAACAAATAAACTAAACAAAATGTATTATCTTATACTGGTTATCTACTATCTTATCTCCACTGGTTTTTAAATATTGTTTACTCTTAAAATTGAAAGACTCTTAAACTGAAAGCTATTTAAAACTGGAAGAAACCAAATTGTAGCAAGTAGAAGCAGAGTACATAAATGATTTCTTAAAAAAAGTTGTAACATGATGAGGAACTGTGAGCGTATACAGGTATCTAGAGGACACCAAGGCCTTGAAGGGAACAAAACAACAGACTTTCTTGCAAAGAAAGGGGCTGAGGTTCCACTGATAAGGCCGGAACCCACTTGCGGTTTACCATACCGGACAGCCAGGACCATAAAGGACCTATTAAGAGAAAAATATATATCATCAGTTTAGCTAACATCAAGCCACGGTCAAGCGTGTCAAATGCTTTAGAATAATCAAGTAAAATGAGTACAATAACATTCCGTTTATCACATTCTCTGATAATATCATCAACTTTAAGTATTGCACAATGTCCTACTCCAAAACCTAACTGATTTTCTGACACAATATACATGCTCCTTAAAAATTTTGTAAACTATTAGCGTAGGAGAATTTTTTACCTAATTTTCGTAAAATGATTACACTAATTTTTGTATATACATACCGTGTGTAAAGCAGACATCGGCCGGTTGTAAAAAAAGACAAACGTTACACTTCTCGTTCTAACTACTAACGCAGGTGGTGAGAGGGCTAGTCTTATTCCCCCACCACCTTCGATACGTATGCGATTGCTTCTTATCTGTCGTTACACTTCTGTTCTTTTTTATAACTGGCCGATGTCGGGTTTACACACATGATGTAACAAGAAAACAATTTTATAGACCAAATATGAACTAAAAACTCACTTTAATTTTTATACTTAAAATTTTAGAACACAGTAATATTCTGATATACAACCATACTTACTTCTGATATTCAGGGTGTCTACGTTTACTTATGTACAAGTTCATAGATTCCTCATTTTTTCAAGACTTTTTTGTTTTAAAGGGCATCGAAAATTGCTTCTTCATGTTCATGCTTCATGTAGTGGCTTTTATGGGGTTGGCAACCATATGGCCAACTATGATGACCCCTCAAAAAACCCCCTATTTTTTACTTGGACACGTAATTTGATTTGGAGGGGGAAATATTTTGCACATATTTTCTGCCCTGTCAGTTCAACCCCTAAGTGAGGATAAGTTCCTCCCTCAACATTTCAAATGACACAAGGGGTCAAGCAATACCTCATTTGAAATTATGTTTAATTTCCCCTACAACGGTACTTCATTCTTGAAATGCAACTATTTAGTTGTTGAGAAACATCGTTTTAAAACATTCAATTATGGTTTAAGTATTACTTTATTAAACGATGAAAATGAACACCGTCAACTTGCATACAAATAAACATTTTGCTCAAAGCATTCTCAAACACTACTAAGAATTTCTGATGTTATTTGGCATTCGGTTTTTGTTTTTTTTTTCTTGCATTCGTCTACAATACTTTGACGTACATTATTCAAGGTTTCATGTGGAGAGGCATCAATTTTTCTTTTCAAATGACCCCACGAAAAGTAATCGAGAGGGCTCAAATCAGGTGACATTGCAGGCCATTCATAGCTAATTTCTACCCAATGTCCAAGAAATGTAATATATATATAAATGATATCATATTCTCACTTCATAATACGGAGGAACACCAACTTAGGCAGAATACCTAATTTTTTTTGTTATCGCTGGATTTATGCTGTTATCCAATAAATCGAGGTTTATTTTACCAATCAGGTAGAAAAAATGACCAACAAGATAGTTAATAGTTATTAACCGCCTAATTTTCCAAGAAGTTGAGTTTGTACTTTTTGCAATTCCCTCGGATTTTCATCTGATTAGTAGCGGCAGCTATAACATTACGAAAAAATGTGCACTCGTCCGGGAGAAACAAATGTTGAATAAGCGATTAAAATTTCCAATGAACATTTCGCTCATGGTTTCAAAGTAATTAAGTTTATGTACATAATTAATGGTCCATGTCAATATCAATTACTACTTATCGAGTTGTTAACACTAGACATTTAAAACTTATCCATTTAACATTGTGAATCAGTTAACACTAACAGGTTTTTATTTTAAAAGCTTTTGCAGAAAAAAAATCTCAAGACATACTGAACACATTTCGACAAACGAGGTATCGCTATAGAGAAAATTAAACAGGGCTTTCCAATGAGGTGTCACTTGACCCCCTGTGTCATTTGAAATTTTTGGTGGTGGAACTTATTCTCGCGTAGGGGATGCAGTGACAGGATAGAAAATATGTGCAATATATATGTTCCCCCTTCCAAGAAAATATGTTCCCCTTCCAAAGCAATATTTACTTGTCCTAGTAGTTAATTCGAAAGCTACGTTAAACACGCGAAAGTTTCGTTGTTTCGTTTTCAATAGGCTACACTGTATATATAATACATATATCATATTTTTATCTACATACTGTTTTTTTTTTTGCCGTACTTAGTAATGTCTTGTTCACTTTCTTTCACAATACATTTTCTTATACATCTATTTATTTCATACATATCCTTTTATTACTATGGCTTATTCTTCTTATTATTATTGTTGTTATTATGAATTGTCAATTTTAACACAAATTTTTTTAAGACTTGACTTAATGTTTTTTTTTCCAAATATCTCAATCTAATTTCTATATTTGTGCATATTTTAGTTTTAATAGTCAATCAATTGCGCTTCAAATAGAAATGCAATTAAAGAGGATACTAAAAAAATTACATTAATACATCTCCACTTTAAGAACCCTTTTTTACAATTAAAAAAATCATTGATTGTGAAAGATAATGCCATTATCAACTTTTTTTAGCGAACGCAATATGCGAATTACTGACTGAAAGTGCTTCTTCCTCTTTTAAAACTTTTTCTACAGGAGTATTTTAGAATCCTTTCAGGAAACAAAACCAAATCAATAGTACACTGGCTTTTATCTCCCTGACACTTGTCTAACTCTTTTGGCATCTAAGGGAAAATATTTACATCTTTGTATAATGGTAGGTGTTGGCAGCAGGAATATATTTATACGTTCCAACTGAAAAAACAGAACTATAAATAGACACAGTTCTGATGGGCGCTCTAGTTCTTTATCGATCTAGCGCAAACAAGGCATGTTTTCTTCATAACTTTAGTTAATACTCTCTCTTTGTAAGCAATCATGTGATTTCTGACTATTCTCAAATAAGATTGTTTTTCAAAAATGGTAATATTTTTCAAAATTTCGCAAAGTGGCAAAGGAAAACGTTTTTAATTTTTTTTTTTAATACCCATGTTCTAGATTTCAGCTCTCTAGTAAAACTATATGGTTTCTTCAATTTGGTTAAAGTGATTCACTTCTGAGTTATTCGAGACTAAGCAACCTGTATAAAATAATTTATATCCGTCGAAATCATATTTTTAATGTATTTTCATATTGTTAGTGAATATTGATATAAATACATTTTTTTAAAGAAAAAAAAATCACTAATGAAATTTTAATGCGGCACGAAAACGATGAGATGAATTTAATAATAATAATACAAAATAATACCTACGTATTGCATAAATTAAATACAAAATAATACCGTTCCCATGTTGCAGTCGCTACAAGGAAGATATGATTTTTTCTCACATCGTATACAGGATGTTTCAAAATGAGTCGAATATTAAACGTTTCGGCAGAAATACAAATAACATGGGGCTAAACAAATTTCATAGCTGTTACTACTTATCGGGAAGTTTGTTTATTAAATGAAAAATAGCACAATTATAACTTTTTCTTTTATTTAAAGAGACAAATAGTTCATTGTTTTAAAGTAAATAATATAAAAAGAGAAATGTTTAAATAATTTTTCAAAGTGGATATTTGCCATTTTAATGGCATTTACAATTTAAAATGGCATTAGTTTAATGCCATGTTGATGATTGATTAAAAAATATATTATTGTCTTAAATTTCAAGTCCACTCCAATAATATCATGTATTCAAACCCAATGAAAATACAAAGTACAATCCAGTTTGAAAAAAAAATTCCTAGTTGGCCATGACTTCACAGGTTGCGTGGAGTATGCATTTAATGTATTTTTATGAGACTTGTATATAAAAAAAGTTCATGAAAGGCTGGATCGACCTTAAGTGAGACATACTGTATTTGTTTCTTTTTATTATTATCGAATAAAAAATAGCCACACTTCTGATTATTCAACCAAATCTAGATTATTTTTCATATGAGACCATTAATCGATTGAGGAATCGCGTGCCTGTAGGTATGGTAGAAGTTTGCGATATATAATTGTATGTTACTGTGGGTTACCCTTAATTCAATGGATATACAGGGTGCTTCACCTATTAAACGTTCTTGGAAGAACTACGAATAACATGGTTCTGAAAATATGTATCTGAGGGTTTTATTGATGGTTTTCAGTAACGCAGTATCTAAATAACTTTCTGACATTTAATTTCTAATGTAACTGGTTTCAGAGATGTTTCAATTTTAATAAAAAAAAAAATATATATGCTGCAAACTTCCCGATAAGTAGTAACAGCTATGAAATTTGTTTAGCCCCATGTTATTTGTATTTCTGCCGAAACGTTTAATATTCGACTCATTTTGAAACATCCTGTATACGATGTGAGAAAAAATCATATCTTCCTTGTAGCGACTGCAACATGGGAACGGTATTATTTTGTATTTAATTTATGCAATACGTAGGTATTATTTTGTATTATTATTATTAAATTCATCTCATCGTTTTCGTGCCGCATTAAAATTTCATTAGTGATTTTTTTTTCTTTAAAAAAATGTATTTATATCAATATTCACTAACAATATGAAAATACATTAAAAATATGATTTCGACGGATATAAATTATTTTATACAGGTTGCTTAGTCTCGAATAACTCAGAAGTGAATCACTTTAACCAAATTGAAGAAACCATATAGTTTTACTAGAGAGCTGAAATCTAGAACATGGGTATTAAAAAAAAAATTAAAAACGTTTTCCTTTGCCACTTTGCGAAATTTTGAAAAATATTACCATTTTTGAAAAACAATCTTATTTGAGAATAGTCAGAAATCACATGATTGCTTACAAAGAGAGAGTATTAACTAAAGTTATGAAGAAAACATGCCTTGTTTGCGCTAGATCGATAAAGAACTAGAGCGCCCATCAGAACTGTGTCTATTTATAGTTCTGTTTTTCAGTTGGAACGTATAAATATATTCCTGCTGCCAACACCTACCATTATACAAAGATGTAAATATTTTCCCTTAGATGCCAAAAGAGTTAGACAAGTGTCAGGGAGATAAAAGCCAGTGTACTATTGATTTGGTTTTGTTTCCTGAAAGGATTCTAAAATACTCCTATAGAAAAAGTTTTAAAAGAGGAAGAAGCACTTTCAGTCAGTAATTCGCATATTGCGTTCGCTAAAAAAAGTTGATAATGGCATTATCTTTCACAATCAATGATTTTTTTAAATGTAATAGTGTGGTATTAGACGACTGTCTAAGTTAAGAAAAAATTTCCCTTTGATTTCGGGTTAGCAGTCAAAGTACTTTGACTGCTAACCCGAAATCAAAGGAAATTTTTTCTATATATATATATATATATATATATATATATATATATATATATATATATATATATATATATATATATATGTATATATCATCCCACAGTTGCAAAAAATTAATCGCCCTTTTAACGAAACTTGTAGTGTAAAAAGTGATAAGTTACAGCAAAATCGTATGCACCCAAACTATCAAATTAATTTGTATTACTTTAATGCAAATCCGATATCTAAGTATTAGAGGGGTTTACATATATTTAAATATCTCTAAAAACTGCATATTAAGGTGCTTGACGAGGAATAACAAAAAGCAGTATAAACCACAATTTCTTCACACATTCGAAGACAGACAGTGTTAGAAGAGTTGAATTTAGCTTTTGGCTACAGAGCGAATATTTAAATAACGCAAATGTATTGAAAAATATTTAATTCACCGATGGGACTACCTTTTCATGCAATGGTATCATCCCAGAATATTAGAATGTGGCAGGAAGAAAATCCTCACTGTGATAGAATGTAAGAGACAATATTCTCAAAAAGTGAACGTATGGTGGTATATTAAATGAAAGTTATTGAATCTTACGTTTTTTATGGAACTTGAATTTGAAAATGAAGAAAATGAATTTATCAACGCGGTCAATGAGCTAACTCTTAATGATGTATTGAATTTATATATTCCGCTTGATGGTGGTGGGCATCCACATGTTTTTGGTGAAAAATTGGTTGAATGAAAATAGGGCAAATAAGGGTAAATGGTAAACTTGAATTGAAGATAGTTTTGTTAGTTGATTAATTTGGTTAAATAATTAATTTAGGAGCCAATTGTTTTAATACTTGATGTTGTAAAATTATTAATAATTATTATAATCTTGTTGTTTTTTTTTTTTTTTTTTGTTACAAAAAAACCTATTGTATGTGTTGTATCGTATTGAATGTGTTTTTATATACCTGCCTCTACAAATCCTTATTGACTGTAGAGTAGTGGCAATGTGCACGACTGGCAATCCGCGAGTCTCGGGTTCAAGTCCACACCGGGCCTACCTTTAATTACCTACCTACATTGTTAATTACTTTTTTGTGTAACTATCATTTGAAACTCTTCCTTTCTCTCTATTCTCAAAATTTTGAATCTAATCTATAATCAGATTTATTAATACACATCATTTGCTCGGATTCAAATACGCGCCGATGGGTGATCATGTGACCTCCTTACTGTCTTACAAAATGGTGGGCCTTCAAATGTTTCCTCTCACTTACGCCCTACTGCATATCTAGTTAGAATACAGATCAGTGCAGTAAACACACCAAGTAAGATGTGAGTCAAAATTTTTGAAACGTGTCACGAAAATTTCGATATAACCGAAACTTCAAAGTAATGGTGAATATCAAAAGTACTAAGTGTACTTATGACACCATTAAAATGTTTTTTAAAAAATATCAAATGGTGCAAAAGTTATTAACAAATGAACATCGTTATAAGAAAAGGGAGCATCTTATTCGAAAATTATCATTTAATATTTAATATAAAGTACTTGTTATAAAAAAGTCGATTATTACGTAAAATTGGATGATCTTTTCGAAAAAAAGAAATATTACGATACCGACAAATTATTAATAACAATAAAATCAACTATTTTTTTTATAAACAAATAGCAAAACGAAAACCTTCTAGGCCTCTTTTTTATTACAAAAAGCAACAAGAACATTTTGGGGATCGGCAAAACTCACTAAATGACAAACGATTTTCAACGACGGTCACCCGCGCCGAGTGCGAGCGTTCACGATGGGGGCGTGTTTGTCGGTTACACGATACGAAAAACAAATATTAAAACACATTTGGTGAATAATATTATTAATGATGAAATTCCGGTTAACAAAAGTAAATTAGGTCAATTAAACAATTGTCAAATTTAAGACAGTATAAAATGAATAATAATTAAAAACTAATATTAAAAAAATTAAATAATGTGCATAATATATTGTCATAAATAACAAGAGTATTTTTCTGCAGAGTGCAGTCAAACACTGTTCGAAATACGTTTTTCAATAGAGTTTTCACTTTTTGAGAACAGTTTGCAATACATATGCTCATTATAATGAGCATATGTATTGCAATTATATATAATGAGCATTGTATATGCTCATTATATGAGCATATACATGACTTTTTTATAATAAGTACTTTATATTAAATATTAAATAATCATTTTAGAATAAAAAGCAACATTTTTTATAATGATATTCATTTGTTAATAACTTTTGCACCAATTGATATCTTTTAAAACATTTTAATGGGGTAATAAGTACACTTAGTACTTTTGATATTCACCATTACTTTGAAGTTTCGGTTATGTCGAAATTTTCGTGACACGTTTCAAAAATTTTGACTCATGTAACTGTATAATTTTCTCAAATACCATACGTCTATGTTTTTAAAATTCTACAACATTTGAAATTTATAAATAATGATTATAAAGTCTATTAGTGCTGATAGTATAGTGTATTATTTCCAGCTTTAATCCAATAACACTAAATTATTATTTGTACTTATTTGTATACGTTATAAATTTAGAAATATATGCTACTTCGGAAGTAACTGAAAAACTTTAGGACTCCACATTCACAGGTAGCATTTATACTTCTCCATTTTAGAAACACCCTATATAACAATAGACTAAAATAAGTACATACATACATAATATTAAGCAATATATAGATACAATATGTTGCTTAATCGATTAGTACTAGATAGTCTAAATCGATTCTATTGAATATAAATGGTTAAGCGTAATTCCAGAACCGTATTATAGTTTTAGTAGCCTTTGGTTTGAGATAGTCACTCAGTACGTATTTGTTTTAGATTTTCGTGACTTTTTATTTACGACTCTTAGATGGACAGAGCATGTAAAATTCACAAACCAGCAGCAAAAACGATACAGTTTTTTTATTACACATTCGAATTATTTTATCTACACTAGTGGCCATTGAAATTGCAACATCCAGTATAAGCAATAATAATGTCATGACCTTCTGTATTTGGGTTGTTATGATGAAATTTAAAAAAAATACTACAATTTGAGGAATTTCCTGCTAGTGTTTCTGAGAAATTCAGATATATGCGAAAGGATCACCTAAGGAACTACTTATAAAATGGTCTAATTATCAATGTTTTGTGTTAGTTTTGTTGATGTGAGTGAGGACAAGTGCCACGAAATGCTGCGTCGAAGAGAACGACATCGATACGAGCAAGGTAGTGAATTTAACAGAGGTCAAATTTTAGGCCTACGTGAGGGTGGTATGTCGTATCGAGATATAGGGTCCGTATTGGGCGAAATTTAAGCACAGTCATGAGGGTATGGTGGCAGTGAAGTGAAGAATACACCACCGTGGCACTAGTGCTCGAAGGCGAACTACAGACAGCAAAGAGCGCCACCTTCATAAATTAAGGGACCGAACACAAACAGCGACCCAATTAGCTCAACAGTGGTCAATGGTTACACAATATTGTTTATCGTTACGGTCAATCAGATGTCTCTCTCCTCGATTTTGGGCTTCCGTCACGACGTTAATTGTTGCGACTTCCGCTGACTATACAACACCGTCGTTTACGTCTAAAGTGGTGCCAAGAAAGCATTTGTGGAGGGAGGAATATCATAATCTCATCATTCGAAGACGCCAAGGAAAACGCAAACGCGTGCGATATACTGCTCCAACACAAGGGATTATGGTACAGGACGCCATTGTTTATAACAACAGGTCACGTCTATTCGGATTCTAGATACCTTAAACACTAAACAGCCAGAGATACATCGATGAAGTGCTACGACCAGTGGCAGTCCCTTATCTCCAGGACAACGTAGGTGGTACAAGTGGAACAGGGGAATTATGGAGGAGGGTACAAGCTATATGGAATGCTATATCTCAAGAGACCATTCGCACGCTATTTGATTCACTACCAAGGAGCCTTCAGTACTAGAGGACCACTAGATGCTGCTATAAGAGTACGTGGGGGACACGTACCCTATTAATTATTATCAGTACAACTTATCAGATAAGTTTGTAGCAGTAATCAGTTATTTTATTAATATTACGCATTATTTAAACGCAGTTTGTGTAATGTTACTCAACTTCTTCAGGGTGTTGCATTTTCAATGGCTACCAGCAGTGGCGGTCGGTGGAATTTGACATGCTCATATTTCCGTAAGGAGGCATGGGACCCACACCATACTTTAGGGGATGGTTACCAGACCTAAGTAGAAGGCTAATTTGGCAAAAAAATATTCATGAAACCTTTCGAATTTTTTCCAAAAATGGCTGCCTCCGGGCAGATCTTGGAAACGGCTTGCAAAATATTTGCGAAATATGTTTTTTTCATAATCACCGTGTAAATAAAAACATTTTTTACTTGCAAAAATTCTTATTCTGCTGAAAGATACAACTATTGTAAAATCTCACAGACGAAATATTGAGATGAAATAAAAATTCAAATTACCATAACTTTTACAGATCTCAAAATGTCAAGAAAATCACAAGTATAAAATAACTTTGTATTTACTCGGTGATTATGAAAACATTTTTTTACAAATAGGGTAAACCTACCAGTAGTCGGCACATGACCCAGTTATTGGCATCCTTATTTGTTTTTTGTTTTGCTAGTTGACAGTTACCGACAAATTTAAAATTTTCGATGTAATATTAAATTCACATATTCACAAACAGATGGCCATAGCTAAGTGGGAAATGATCGTGAACCACATTTAGTAATGGCGGGTTGAAGTTAGAGCTGTTCTGTAGTGACTAAAGTTGACTGTTTTCCTTAAGGTATGTGTTACATTAATAAGTTGTTGTTATGTAGATATTTGATCCTTTTGCATGTACCTATATTACATAGTCCTATTATTTGTTAAATTTCAAGTTTTCAATTACAGTTTAACCTAACCCATCTTTATTATTGATATTTAGATGTGCCAACAGCTGGGTTTAAAAATCTCGCAAAAAATCTAGATTGGCACTGGCGCCAATAACTGGCTTTCCGGAATATAATTCATTTGCCAGTTATTGCCATGCCTTTTTTTAATATCGATTGTTTTTTTTTTAATATTGTATCTTAGGTACCTAGGTACCTGAGCTAACAAAATAAAAAAATACTAATAAACTATGTATTTTTTACATTTTTTTTAGAATAGTTATCTTTTTTCTATTACATTTTTATATCATTGATTTTCAGAAAAGAAAGTGCCATACGAAAATTCCGAAAGTAAAAAAAATGCTAAATTGTATCAAAAACAATATTCGGAGGAACAAATTCAAAAAGCGCTGGATGCAATAAATAATGGCATGTCCAAAAAGAAAGCAGGGGATTCAATTTAACATCCCAAGATCGACTCTACAATTTATATTGTCAGAAAAATTTAAAAAAAGTAAGTCATGGTCCCTCACCAGTGTTATCGGTTGAAGAGGAACACACCTTGGTTGAGTGGATCCTAGAGTGCCAAAGAAAAGGTTTTCCGAGGAGGAAAACGGATATCAAAATATCTGTTAAGAAATATTTGGATGAAGTTAAAAGAACAAGTATATTTAGGGACAACCTTCCTGGTGACAAATGGTTTAACGCTTTCTTAAGACGACCTGTAAATCTAAGAGTTCGAACTTCGGAAGCTGTTACCAATGCCAGCAGTCAAATATCTGCAAAAGATATCAAATCTTGGTTTATAAAAGTGCAGAGTTATTTAAAGGAGAAGGAGCTTTTTTTAATACTAGATGATCCAGCAATAATTTTTAACGGCGATGAGACTGCTTTCATGCTTTGTCCAAAGAAATCAAAAATAGTGGCACAGAAAGGAAGTAAAGATGTTTATGAAGTTGATACTGCGAGCGCAAAATCAAATTTGACTGTCATGTTTTCATTTTGTGCTAACGGCCTAACAACACCCCCGATGATAATTTATCCCTATAAGCGGATGCCAAAGGATATTCTTAACAATTTTCCAGATGGTTGGGGACTAGGTTATAGTGACAACGGCTGGATGAAGGCCGAGCTGTTTTACGAATATATTGCAAATGTGTTCCACAAGAGTTTGGTTGCTAATGGTGTAAAATTTACAGTGATACTATTTGTAGATGGTCACAAAACGCACATGACAATTCAACTAAGCAAACTCTGTAATGATTTGGAAATTATTCTTATAGCGTTGTATCCTAGCGCTACAAGAATATTACAACCAGCCGACGTGGCAGCCTTTAAACCACTGAAAAATGATTGGAAAGATGTCATTTTAGACTGGAGACGAAACAACCCCATGAGGCAGTTATCAAAACAAGATTTCGCTCCGTTACTTGAGAAAGTTGTACAAAGAATTAAGCCTAGCAATATTAGAAACGGTTTTAAGGCATGTGGACTACCCTTGGAACTTCTCTGCCATAGATATTAAAAAATGTCTGGGTAAAACTTTTGAGAACCATAATGAGCAACCAGTTGAAATCAACAACCCCCAGGAAATTATAACATATGACAAATTTTGTGCAGTAGTCGGGGATGAAACAATTCAAAAATTTAGAAACCTAAAAGGTAAACAACCAGACAAACAAGATGATGCTGTGTATGATGTCTGGAAAATATTTAAAGTTCAAAATGCGATTAAGTCAAAAGACAACGAAATGCTAATTGGGAAGGTAGTTTCCGGGGATGATCGCATGGAAAGTTTTCCAGAAGGCGAATATGAAGAAAGACAAGATAAAAGAACAAGTAATTTTGAAGACGCTGGGAGATATGTAGCCTACACAAGTGATGTTGAAACTCAGAGCTTAGATGAAGGCTATACGTATCTGATGGATATAACAGGCTTGTCGGCTCAACCACCGGAGAGTAAGGAAAATGAAGTCGTTACATTCAACTTAGAAGACATACCCATAGTTTTTACAGAGCCAAATAAATTTAACGAAAATAATATAACCATTGACATTGTTAACCCAGACCAAGAGTACAATAAACACGTTGATGTACAGAACAATGACAATGACAAGGAAAATTCGCTCGTAAATTATCTTACATGGCCAGGAACTCCGGAGAGAAAAAATAAACGTCAATGAACCGCAAAAGATAAATATCCATTTTTAATTACTTCCACTGGTTGGAAAAAAATATTTAATAATGAGCAAATTGCAAAGGAGCAACAAGAGGCTGAGAAGGAAGCAAGGAAAAAAAGCAAGGATAGAAAAGAAAGAACAAAACGAGAGGGAAAAGGCAGAGAGATTATTAAATAAAAATGTAATAAAAAAAGTTACCAAAAAAAAAACACAAAACCAAAGATTAGTGCAAATAAAATAAGCAATAACAGTAAAATTAATGTGATATCTACCATAGTATTAAATTCTAATAATCCCAAAAAAGGGAAAAGACCACCATGTAAGAAAATTATTTGAGAATGATCCAAATGACGATACAGTACAAACAAATAGTTCTGAATATAAAGACACTGGAAAACGTTTTGAGGCTAACAAAACGTTTTTTTGATGAAAAACGGACTGAATCTGAAATAAAAACAAACCAATCAGAAGAAACTGACAATTACAAAAAACTAGTTGTCACTTCTGGGCTATGTTACACCTGCACTCGTAATATAACTACCGTTAATGTAGGATTAAAATGCCAAGTATGTAACGTAAGTATCATGAAATTTGCCTGAAAAAAAAAAACTTACAATGAAGACTTCACCTGTATTCCATGCTTGCAAAAACAATTTTAATATTTAAATATGAATGGTTTAAGTGACATTTGTTTTAAGAATTTCAGATTTATATATAAACACAAATTTCAATAAATCTTATGTTTTTGACAAAAACACGTTTAATTATTTATTTTTATCATCAATAAGTAAATAACTAAAGATCATATCAGATTAGTGCCAATCACTGGTTGTACGGCCATGCCAATCACTGAATGCGAAGTGCCAATAACTGGGATTTTTGACTTCCAACAGCAATTTATTTTTTTTCGCCAATTTGCTTAAATTTAAATATATAGTAAAGACACACTCATGTGATCCGTACATGTAGCAACCAATTCCACTATGTAGCAAGGTTTTATAACCATAGGTTTGAATTTCATGATTTTTTGAAGTCACTATATCCCTAACGGTGCCAATAACTAGTCGGTTTACCCTATTTTTCAAGCCGTTTCCAAGACCTGCCCGGAGGCAGCCATTTTTGAATAAGCAGTTTTGAGAAATTCTGGATTGCGAATTACCATCATACTGCCAGTCTGCGGTGTCTGCCACTATTTTTCCATAAAAGTGCATGTTGGAACAAGAAAATTGCACTTTAGTAGATCCGGTTAGGATCCACTTTTTTCCGGTTTTCGTCACCCCCCTCCCCCTCCCTCCGAAACCGCCATAAAGTTATGTCTGCCACTATTTTTTCCGGTTTATAAAAAATGGATACTTTGACTTACCGTTGCTTCCAGACGGTTCACTTTTTTTTCCAGATTTCTCAGAAACGGCTGAGAAAAATTCTTTTTTTGTGAAAGGTAAATCACTTTTACTTACCTTCAGTCAAAGTTAAGGCAAGAATAAAAAAAGGTGTCTTAACGACGCTAACTTAACGACGCTAAGGTGACTTAACGACGCTAAGCGTCACGTCGCGACGCCTCTTTTTTACAAGCTTTTATTTAACTTGCAAAGTATGTTTGTTTGTTTGTATGTATGTTCGGGTCAAATCTTGCAACTGAATTTTAAAGTAGTTATCCTCAACCGATTGAGATGAAATTTTGCATACACGTTTAGTTTGGATGACAATGCATGGTTAGCTAAGTTATGTCATTCTAAATTCAAAATGGCGGACGGTCTAAGATGGCGGACTAGGTATTTTTTGCGCACTCCCATGATATGGGTATCAAATGAGAGGGTTTGCTGAGAAGAAATAAGAAAATAAAATGAACTTACTATAAATCCAATATGGCGGACCGCTCAAGATGGCGCACTAGTTATTTTTTGTGCACTCCCATGATATGGATATCAAATGAAAGGGTTTGCTGAGAAGAAATAAGAAAATAAAATGAATTTCCTCTAAATCTAATATGGCGGACTGCCCAAGATGGCGGACTAGTTATTTTTTGTGCACTCCCATGATATGGGTATCAAATGAAAGGGTTTGCTGAGAATAGGAAAAAAATAATAAAATTACTACTCTAAATCCAATATGGGTGACTAGTTATAGTGTAATCCCATGATATAGGTATCAAATGAAAGGGTTTGTTGAGAACAATACGAAAAATAAAACGACCACTCTAAATCCAATATGGCGGACCGCCCAAGGTGGCGCACTAGTTATTTTTAAGCACTCCCTTAATGTGGGTATCAAATGAAAGGGTTTGCTAAGAAGAATACTAATAAACTGACGTCTGTGTTCACCCCTTCGAGGAGATGGTGTACTACTGTCCGGCTAAACAGTAAGACTTAGCGGGGTCGTGTCTTAACTAATATCAACCTATAACCTAGGCAAATTCTAGCGACGGTGAAAAAAATTAAAATGGCGGAAAACAAGATGGTCACCATACCAATTTTAAAGAGTTATAACTTGGTATAGGTTAGGGATAGTATGAACAGGTTGAGAAACATTTAGATACAAAAACACGACGATAACAAAAAAAATTAAATTAATAATATTTTTTTTTAAAAACAAGCTTTTATTTAAATGCTCTAAAAAAGAAGAAAATGAACTTTAAATTGAATCAAACCCATCAATTTATTACATTACCCAATGTATATGATATAACAACTTGTCACGAGGTTTACTTGTGTAGATAAACAAGAATGTAATAATTATGTAACATGATCTTGACATAAGAAAATCTAAGAAAAAAAGTATGTATTTTATAAAATAGGTAAACACATCTACACAAGTAAATCTCGTGACAAGCTTTTATATCATATAAATTGTGTAATGTAATAAATTGATGGGTTTGATTCAATTTAAATTTTATTTTCTTCTTTTTTAGAGCATTTAAATAAAAGCTTGTTTTAAAAAAAATATTTTTAATTTATTTTTCAGCAATATACCTTTTTTACATTATTATTAGAAAGGTATATTAATTATGAGTCCTTGTACTATTTAACATTTTTTGTACATACATATATTGAATATTTAAAATGTCATGGTCGATTTATTATCTAGTACCCTCATCTGTTTTTGTTATATAGTGTTAGCTAAATGAATATAATTTCTGTATAAGAATATATCAATTTACTTGTTTTCATTAAAAATTAAGACGAAAATAAAAGATATATCTTAATGATACTAAGCGTCGCGACACCTCAAATTTTTTTAGCAATACATTGTGACATTTGTAAAAGTGACATTTGTGACAGCTGACATTTATTAAGTTTTATAGTTTACATATTTGGTCTATTTAGTTTATACACTAGCTGTTAGTAAAGAATTTTGTGGAATGACATATTAAATATTCTAGATGTCAAACGAATTTTCTAGAACATGTAAAATTGATAAATACTGGTATTGTTGCTAGGATAGAGTTAGTTGTGATTTGGATGTTACACAGATAAGATCGACGAATTGTAAAGTGTTAATAAAAGTGTTTGAAATAAAGAAGCGAGTTATTTAGAGGGAAACACGTAACAATATTATACCTGTTTTTTACATTAAAAAATATGTCAAAAGTAAATATTGCAAAATGTGGAACTGCATTTCCGACGCTCGTTCACCGTATGCATAATACATAAGTAAATGTGTTTTTATTCATAAAAACATATGTATTGTATATTTTTATATCAAACAAATATGTTTAGATACCTCAAAAATAAACAAATACAAAGAAGTAAATAAAATAGTAGCAACAGCCAGGAAAATTAAAGTTAATTATTTAATAAATGTTAAATGCGGGCACTATTGTTGTTTAAGTAAACTTTACTTCTTTTTTTGGCTTCAAATCAAAACACAAATTGTTTTTTGCACAGTCAATTTGTCTTTATTCGAATTCAAAGAATAATAACAATTACTTTAATAAATAGATATGTATTTACATCATTCAGTTCCTATTTGCATTAGAAGATGTCTTCAATGGTGTGAAATTTAGAAATCGACTATTTCGTAGACTGATATTTTAGTGCCGATGTTTTAGTAGACCAAATACAATTTTGGGAATTGGCCATAACTTAACTAATGAAACATAAATAAAGAAAACAAAGAGAGTTACACAAATACATGCATCAAAATTAAAAAAACTTTTAGGAATTATAAAGAATATAATATATTGCTAAAAAAATTCGAGGCGTCGTGATGCTTAGTATCGTTAAGCTACTTTTTTTATTTCTGTCTTAAAAGGAAACTTTAAAGCTGCTGGCTTTAGTAAAGGCAAGTAAATTGATATACTCTTGACAGAAATTATATTTATTTAGATATCAGTTTAGGAGAAAAATAGATAATACACTCGACAATAAATAAGCCATAACTTTTAAATAGTCAAAAAAATGTTGAATAGAAAAAGAACTCATAATTAATATACCTTTGTAATGGTAAAGTAAAAAACGTATTTTCTGTAAATGAAAATATATGGCGTCACGACGCTTAGCATGGTTAAGACATATTTTTTTATTTTTGCCTTAATTTTGAGCGAACGTGAGTAAAAGTGATTCACCCTTCACAAAAATTGATTTCTCTCAGCAATTTCCAAGAAAAATTAACTTCCTATGATGAATGGATCACTCTGTACGTTATTCTGTGTCGCAAATACTAATTGTCAAACCTGTCAATTTTCCAACAGCGATATATATATTTTTTTTCAAATGGAATGATCTTCATTAACTTACCGTGGAACACAAAATTAAAATAGCTTTTAATTTATATCTATAGGTTGTCCGTATCTATCTATATTAGTTTTCAATTAAAAATCGGTTGTTTAAAAAGTTCGTAAAAAAGAGATTTAAAAGAAGCAAGTAGGCTTAGACAATATTATTTACTGCATTTACATTTACATTTTTAGTAGGAACAAAACACAAATAATTAAAATAATACGATAAATAATAAAAATATATTATAAAACATGATAAATAGATACAACAAAAATATTACACACACATAAACCATTTTACATTTAGACCTCAAGATTTCGTCGGTTTTGATCAATACACGAACGAATTCCGCTTTTAAAGGCCCGTTCCACACTGGTCAGAATTTCTGGAGAACTTTTCCGAAAAGCTACTGTGATATGTTGACGCATATTTTCCCTATTTATTGGTGGAGTATTGTAAACTTGTTTTTTATAAATATCCATTAAAAGAAGTCACAATTTGTAAGTTTTGGTGACCCTGGAGACATTTCGGGATTTGGATATAAAATGGTTTATGTGTAAGTAATGTATCTTTTTTTATTGTGCTTTTTATTATTTATTTTTATTATAATTGTATTATTTTATACTATACTACGTATACTACGTTCTGTGTTCATTTTTGTCATGACATAATTCGCTTTCACCCTTTGACAACTGAAGCACCCTTCCAGACCGCACCTACATCAACACCACCCATCCCTCTGGTTCTGCCCCTATAGGAGACTGCGTGGGATGTCGTTTTGTCTCGAATTTATATCATGGCATTACTGAAAGGCTCTCCAAGTTGACGGAATCCACCGTGGATGGCCAATTAAGCGCCAGAAGTGAAATTCCACCTCCAACCAACCCTCTGAAAATGTTCGACACTGAGGGATTTCAAACAGGTCTTGATGTGTGAGATAACTCAGAAAGGATTCCTGAGGATGCTCGAACCCTTTTCGGCACACCCCGAGTCGTCCGTCTCATTCAAATCCTCTTTTGCGTCTCATCACCTTTTTTTATGACCCCCTCCAAAAATTTTTGAGTTGTTGAAAATTCCTGAAAGAGGGCTCGTTGGATAGGCGGAACCTTTCTTTTCACTTGTATGAATCGACAATCACGAAATTCGTGAGAGATACTTGGTATGCGCGATAAGTATTCTTTGTCACTTGGGCGTATGAATTCTCGACTGGGTTAGCACCTACAAGGTAGACCACATACACAGCACCTTTCCCAGAAATTTTACGAGCGAAGCCATATTTGGGTGACCTATATTGCAGGCGCTAGTCCAGTCGAAAGTTCATAAGCCCGAACCACAGTGAACACTTGCGGCGTGTACCAAGCTTCTCTCATGAATTTCGCGATTGTCGATTCACACAACTTCAAATGAAGGTTCCGCCTACCCAGTGTGCCCTCTTTCAGGAGTTTTCACGCACTCAAAAATTTTTTGGGGTCAAAGAAAGAGGGTTACATGTAAGGGTATTTTTAAGGGGACAGACGGCTACGGGGTGTATCGAAAAGGGTTCGAGCATCCTCAGGAATCCTTTCTGAGTTACCCCTAACGTCAAGACCTGCTTACAACCCCCCAGCGTGACAAATTTTCAAGGGGTGGTTGTTACGGGCTGACATATGCAAAGACCTCCCTGCAGGAACCATCCAAGTTAGGTAAATAATTCGTGCGATTGTTTGTTTACCGACTTTAAGGTTGAGGTTAAGTCCCCCATCTCCATAGCCAAGAAATAATACTGCATCATGGTATACCTAAAAACAGTGAGCTTAGTACATTCGAGAACTAATAACCATTGTAAACAACTTACATAACCTGTAGTGTTTGGTTCCCCCACCTGGCAGTGACAGATGACCTGTCACTTGTCACTCTCCTTCAGTTGGCATCCCTGAGACCAGGTGATGATTTTTGACGGGATTTCCTGTGAGAGTTCGTTTTTTTTTTTGGATTCTTTGACATTTCCATGTGCTTGCTCGACGGAGAACGTAGCAAATCGAGTTCGGATATACGTAGAAACGTTAAGGGCATAATACTTATAACTACGGTGGAAGTTCATCGGCAGTGTATATATATCAGCGGTTGCTGGATCTTTTGCTCTTTTTCTCCAAGAAACCGATTGTCAATCTCACAAAGGCCACACAAGATCCAAAGTAAGCACCCCGTCCCTAATTTATCACGTAGCCTGTCCTAATACAGCATGTTTATTTTCAGGCCTTTTTGCTCTTTTTTTCCTTTTTCCTCTTTTCCTTTTTTATGTTTATCGTTCTTTTTTTTCTTTTTTTTTGGTCATACGGGTACGACAAACACCGTCTGTATTGTATCTATCCGAGCTTTACGCTTCTTGTTGAGTAGACCTACTAATAGACCACCATTTTCGCATTCGTGACTCTGCTTGCCTGCTTGCTGCGAGAAACATATCAACCCTACGGAAACCGAGTACATCACAGCATTGTACGCTCACAGTACGCGGTACACGGGACATCATTTCACCTGCCATATACCTGTTAGTGCGACCACCTTGGCTGACATCTGCAGGGACTTCTTTTGCCTCCTGCACGCTCCTCGCCACATTCTGTATCCACCTGCCTGCGCTGGATCCTGGACCACCCTCTGACAACCACATCTTCGAGTCGAGTCGAGCCAATGTAGACGCCGAGAGCCGGGACGTACTCCAGGATACTTTGGTACCGTTCAGATAAGTGGAACTGCTTTTACCAATCATCATTGGTTTATCTTGTGCCTTGCAACAGCTTACAACCACGACTTTGGGAGCGTCACTCCCCTAGCTGCTTAATACTTATACGAGTATTGGCCTACGCTGGTTTCTGTAAATAAATACCGTACATATATATTTTGTCTCATATAGTACGCCGTATTACGTGTATATTTATAGAGATATTACTAGAGTTCATAATATATTGACGTACATACCTGTGAGACGATTCCTTATAGTATTATAACGAAAGGTAACTCTCAAATCGCTATACTATCGTAATTAAGTCCGTAGTATTGTCTACCACAACTAGGTTATATTATTACGTAGAGCCTTATTTATTATTTGTTCCTGTGTTCGTTAAAATAAAGTTTGTTTATTAAAATCTGCATATAACCTTTGCATCACGGCAGTATATTGAACAAACCGGCAGTATACTGCCATTGGTTGAGCATAGAGGTGGCCAACTTCACCCGAATAGAGGCGCGTTCGGCAACGGTTGCTACCGGTCAACCCTAGAGGGATGCGACGATCGTTCTGGCACCCGTTCAAATAAAGCCACACAAACAACAAGCCCACCTCCGCGTCGCATCTGGGGTACGGGAGGTAATGGCGTTATAACATGGTTCCCTTCAACTTCGAGACAAGTAATGCCATGACATGAGTTCGAGACAAAACTATATTCCACACTGCCTCCAACAATGGCGGAATCAGAGGGGGTTTGTGTAGGTGCACCATGGAGGGATGCTTGAGCATAGTGCACCTTGGAGGCACCCCACATCTATTTATTTGGCAGCACTACGATTAATTTATTCGCCCAACAGAGGTCAAGCCACGCAGAAACCAGCGTAATTGGTAGCTACGGGGTCCGAAAATGGGTTGAAGAGATGAGATAGCGACCAAATGCACAGAACTTATTGAGGGAGTCTTAATGTGAGCCAGGATGGAGTTTTTCTTTGACAGCGTCGTTCTTAGTCCATCCCGTAAGTCTTCGAATTGCCGAAAACATCTTGCGAATTCATATTTCGATATAGGGTGGTTTTTGGCGAACCGTTTATGTCAAAACATATCGACTAGGGGACATTAAAACCAACCTTAGAGGCTACTGAAATTTAAAAACCGCAAGTCTCTAACTCAAATAAAACGCAAATAACGCTAATCTACATTGTTCGCTAATTTTGACGAGCAGTTTATTTAGAAATAATTAGAGCACTGTTACCGTGATATTTCTCCAAATCGATGGGTTTAGGCATATATGGTTAAATCTAAAATTTAGTAGAATATCCAAAAACATACTAATAAATAGGATATTCCATTTAAAATAACGAAGTAGTGTAGTGATTACAGGAAATGGAGCAACCTGAATGAATAGAAATATTTTACAAATACTCATATCATTTTAGTCAACTTTTATTTTAAATATCTTATTCTTACATTTACAATATGTAACAGAGTTATGGAAGAAACTGCAATAGGTGGAACACCCTGTATATGTTTTGTAAGGTCAATATGATCCTTATGACCCATATGACTTTTATAACCTATATCACCTTTCGCACCACAATGGCCTGATTGATCGATATAACTTTTATGACTCATGACCTTTTGACTGATGATTTTTAAGACCAATATGACGTTTATGGTTCCTATTACTTTTATGACTTATATAACCTTAATAGGCCTGTCATTTTGACTTCTTTGACTTCCTTCCTTTTTCTAGAATTTGCACCTTAGCTTCATTGAACTTTTTGATAACCCTGACCTTTATAATTTATTTTACATTTATGACCTACTTGAAATTGTCTAATTGGCCTCTTTGTGATACCTGACATCATTGTAATCCTTTACTTCCTACGCTACTACGTCCTCCTTTTGCTGACTTTGTATCCCTTATCCTCATTTTACCCTCCAGAACATCTCTTTGTTCTACTTGTCCTCCTCCACCTCTAAAACCCAACTAAATCGTCAAAAAGCTACTAAAACTTTTCAAAATAGTATTTCTGACAGCTATTAGAATTAACAAAGTAGAAAAAAGTGGCAGACATGTTATATTTTACTGAAAGATAATGGGTACATATGTAAATGTAAATCTATTACATTGTCTTAAAGTACAATGAATAATCAGAAAAGGTAATATACTAGTATCCCTTTTTTAGAATTTGTTTTATCATGACGCAACTTTTTACATCCAGTGAGCGCCTGGTTAACATAGTCGAATCATAACTGCTGCTCCTAACTAAGGAACATGGATGGCTATTTATACTTTTTTTGTAATCCAAGTAGACAATATATAAACTATAACACTGAACAACTTTCAGTAGCTGTCACTAATGTCACTTTATAATTATCGCACTATTGTAAAATGATATCAATATATAATTATCGTAAAAATACCATATTTCTCCTTATTTATGGTCACTTCACGATCGATCGCTTATTTCACTTAATTATTAGATTAGGATCACTTCATTATATTTATTTATCATCAATTTTGTTAGCGTTTTCGATAATATGAATAATTCTCCACACTCTCGATAAAGTACCAGAATCTACCACCTCCTACTCCACATTTAAAAAAAAATATTACATATTCAAAATTATTTATTTTGCGTTTCGGCAGCAACTCTCTTGTCGCCTTCAGTAGCCAAAAACTCCATGAACTTATTAGCTGTGTTCAATAAATACCACAAATTCATAACATGTACCTATTTAGGGTCCTGTTTATTATGAATTATACATATAGGACACGTCTATCACACCCTTTCTCTTTCCGTATCAATAAAACTGGTTAACGTTCCAATCGAACGTTAATGAACATCAATAAAATTCTCATTTTCCGAATACAGTTCCTATTAAAAAATCGTTAATAAAGATCAAGTTCATAGCTGTCGCGAGAGCTGTTATAGTCATGTTATGTTCTCTACGTAACTCTAATGTTGTCGCGTGCAGACCACACATTTCCATGCAATTCAGTTTAAAAATAGAATGGAGGCCATTCAGATTTAATTATGGTGACGGCTGATTTATAAATTCGGCCTTTTCGCATTTTCATGTTTTATCTAATTACTCACAAATGTGTTATAAACCTCGTACTTTATGTAGATGTCATTGTCACGAAATAAATAAATTAAAAATATAAAATATACATTTTCTGTGGAAAAACTTGAGAGTCGTTGGTATGTCCGACTTTTAGTATCATGTGGTACCAATCAAATTGATCTGCTTGTCACGGATACTATACAGAGTGTCCCAAAAAGCTACGTCAAGCCGAAAAATGTTTACAAACTAGTCCAGAAGCTGGGGACACTGAAGGGTCTGTCATATCGGAATCGATTTTTTTATATGAATTGGTAGTTAAAAATTATACGAACGATATAAGCTTGGCATGCGTAGAATTGAAAAGCTGAAAATGTTTAAAAAAATAATTATTATAAAAATACCATAATATTTTCCTGGCATCGCGGATGTTGATTATCTGTAGTGTATTCGATAGAAAATTTCGTACATTTTCAGAAAAAAATACGCAAACTATTTTATTTGGCTTGACGGGTCTGGCACCTATTTTAAGTGTGAGAGGGGATACAATTTCTCTATTATCACGTGCAAACTTTTTTTTTATTTTGTTTCGATGTGATCTTGAGGACGATAAGGTTAAATATGATCAAAGGAATTATAGGAACATTTTTTGAGTATCGTTGTTGTTTTTACAAAATGTATTTTAGTTTTTCGAAATTACATGTTATTCAGCTCAATATAATAAAAAAAAAAACAAAAACATTCAACAATCAGCCTTCATTTGAAGCCATGGCGCAAACAGATTGTATTAGGATATCGATTTTTCAACAGTTCTACAAAAGCAGTCATATTTTGAGAACCAAAACATTCTCATGCATACTTTTTTTTGTCACACAACTAGTCAGGACCTGGTCTGTAACCTTCTTTCGACTTAACGTTACTTTTTGGGACATTGTGTATAGAGAGGGAATTGTGGAGTTTCTAGGTACGTACCCAACTTCTTTCCTTGCGTCCAATAAAGACAGAACATTCAATATCCATCAAAATTTAATTTTTTCTGCAACCTTTAAGTAGAGCATTCAGGCTTTAAAAATGTATCTCCAGTTAATTATTCTAACAGTTAATAGTCCTCTATTTCAAATTACCTATATAATACCGTACGAGACATATTAAATACCCTATACGTAAAGACCTATCATATTGAAGGGATACCGTGCAGAGAAACTCTTTTTTTATACATGATGATCTCTTTAAATTTTAGAACGAAACTCTAAATGAGCCAGATATGTTAAATTTATGTGACACTAGCGACCCGTCCAGGTTTCGCACGGGTGCACGTGGACTTTTTTTGTAGACCTTTTTAAGGTGTACAATACTGTAGTACATTATTTTGATATATCTCGTAGGGTTCAGCCAGCGTTTACAATGTAAGCGCAAAAAAATGTGTTTATTTACGACATCACATTAGAAACCTCTAAAATGATCAGTGTTTCTTACTATATTACGCATGTATTATACATAATTATATAAACCTTCCTCTTGAATCACTATATTAAAAAAAAACCGCATCAAAATCCGTTGCGTAGTTTTAAAGATCTAAGCATACATAGGGACAGACAGACAGCGGGAAGCGACTTTGTTTTATACTATGTTATGATAATAGTTTGAATGGTTTCTGGGTTAGATGTGATTAAAAAGTGCACTTCTAAATGTAATTTATTTTTGAGATTTAATCTAGTAAAACGATTGAATATGGAAATTGTGTTTAATAAAGCATTAGTTTTTTCATGTTTCTATAACAAAAGTAACTTGCTTTACTTATGTCGAGTTTGTATGCCTTCATAAGATTTCTATTTAAAATGCAAAGGTTGGCGAAACCGCATAAATACCCATATTACGAGTATTATGAATTTTACCCGTTAGGCTTCTGGATTCTCCCTCGAGTATTATATATTTTCATGAGGATATCGCCCTCGGGTGTCATCTGTCAGAGTCTATACTTTTATTAAAATATAAACACAATTTCTCATCTACTTTTCATATTATTGCTGGAGTTAAGAAAGGCGATATGTCTTGTCATATCATTTACACAGAATAATAGAGGATTTCGGGTTAGCCCTTTTGAAAGGGCTATTCGTAGTCTTTAGTATAGTGATTTAGTATACTACATTACCAATAAAGTATGCAAACAAATGTGTTAAAATACAATTTAAATTGAAAAATTAATTTATCACGAAGTTCGTTGTCATTCTGCATCAATAGGATGCAGAATTGATCCGTACAAGACCGTTATAGTAAATAACGATCCATTATAGTACCCAAATATCTCCACTTTCCTTCTCGTATACTTCAGCGGAATGTATTCGCGAATGTATCGGACTCATTTTATTTCTTTTATTTGTTGGTAGAAAACACAGATCATGCTATTGATACTTATATTAGTGGATGCATGAAAAAACAGGCTCATAATTATAAAGGTCATCAATGTACAACGAACGGGATAACGCCAGCGATATGAACTGAGCCACGCTCTGAAATTGTTTAGAAAAGAATGTTGTTTGTAAAAAAAGAAAATACATAGCTACTGAAAATTCAATTTAGATTATTTACATATTTACCTATTTACATATTTACATACCTATTATTTACATATTAGATCCCGCTACGTTTATCGCTAAAAAAAATCGCTATCGACTCAGATTTTTGTTTATATCCATATGCAGCTATCATTAAATCATCTGATTCGCTGGTGTCGGCTTTTAGACACCTGTATTATGGCGCGTCATATCGAAAACTGTACTAGTTTCTAGCAATCTATCTCTGTCGTATGAATGAAAATACGAGGAAGTGTCATGTGTAGCAAGAGACGAACGATGCTAGACTATACCGTCATCATTATGGCACTCTGTATATGCATTTAGCACCTAAAGATGGTGCAAAATGCAATTTGGCAAAGCAAAGGTGCCAAATTCAGGTACAGAATGCTCTTTCATGTGCGTAAATATGAACCATGTGTTTATTAATAAATTATTAGATATCATTTTAAATATTTATATACAAGATGTAATTCATTAAAATAAAAAAAATCAATATATCCACGTTTTTTATAATTACATACGTATACAAACAAATATTAACCCGAAAGTTTTTGCAGAAATGTGATAGAATACTCAGAATTATTGATTGCGTCAGAGTCTAAAAAAATCTTGTTCATTCTAACATTCTAAGTAATTATTAGGTGGTATATAAATGTTATTTTTCAAAATTAGTGCTTATGTCCTATTAAAAATGTTTTATCGTCGAACTACAAACATGTTCAACTTGATTTCAGAGTTAATCTTAAAATAATAATATTAAAAAATGGATCCGCCTTTCTACTTTTTTTCCACTACACTTTTTTCTACAGAATCTATTTTACTAGATTCTGTATCCACACTTCGTATAATGCGTCGATGTAACGATGAGTCGGACTCGATATTACTCATGAATTTACACACATATGCATGTTTTACTACTAAATGATTATAAAATAAACTTGTTGTTTTCATAAAAAATGGTGTTTTTGTTGTTGTTTTTGACTATTTGTAAGTGAACAAGGAATATATACGTATATATAAGTATTCGTATTCTAACCTAAGAAGGATCTTTCTAGACAAGTTTGTAGTGAATTAATTAAACTTATTTTTGTATTATGAGTATGAATTATAAGACTCATCCAGTGAGGGTGATAATATACTTTTAGATGTCAGTCTATCTCCAGATGTTTCCACAGCATCCATCAAGTGACATACGTTGCATCAGGTCATTCTACGTCATACTGCACTATACCCCATATCTACAGTACACATATACATATATCACGCCCATTAGTGGCGGTTTGTGCTAAGTTTTGCAGATTGCGCAACTTCAAAAAACATCATCAAGACAACGTCATTTCTATTTCTAAATTTCAATTATAAAGTAGTTAATTTGTAAGTCACACAATTTTACTGCGATTGAAATTTAAAAACAAAAGTATCATTTTTTTAGTATTTCTTCGAGATTGCGCAACCTGTAAACCTTCACTGACAACCGCCACTGACAATCACTATCATATGAAGTAACTTAGCTTAGGTATATTGTGTCCTTACACAGGGAGAGCCTTCGGGAAGGCCCTTCAATATGCTATTTAGGGTCCTTTGACATAGAGAAAGTACCAGAAAGAATTATGACATGTTACACAATGAACGAATTGTGAGTGGAACCTATTACAGCCAATGCTTGTTACGTCTACAGAGCGCAGCGTGAAAACCTATAACAATGACACGTAACATGAATATCTTGCTTAATTCATACCAAAATACAATCCCTTGCTCCCACCGCCGCCGTGGGATAACAAATAACACCATCAGCCAAATCAGAATAAATGTGTGATTTAGCTCTGCTATACATAATACGTTTTCATAATTTTTTTTTATAATTCCTTTACATTTTGTTTTAGTTACCACCGTACCCCCTGCGGGGGAGGGGAGTTCTAAAAAGAGTAAGAATATGTTGAGAGTTCTGTTTACTCTGTAATTACGAAAATTAATAGTAAAACACCTTATTTGGCATATTTTAAATGCTTGCCCCCTTTAACCCCCAGAATATCCCACCCAACTAAGCTAAAAACTTTTCTTTGTATTTTATAACTCTGTCTTTGTATACCGTGTGTGTAAAGCCAACATCGGCCAGTAATGAAAAAGGACGAACAGAAGTGAGACGACAGATAAGAAGCAACCTCACACACATCTTTACATAAACTGTATATAAACCGCATTATGTTGTACATGTGTCTCAAATTTGAAGTGCATATGTTGCATGGTTTGCGAATTACCAATAGTTAAGTAAAAAGTGTATTAGTCCACTATGTGGATGTGGAAGTAATAACCATATTTGTGCATAATATAGCTACAGTAAAAAAAATCGAATCGCTACGTGGTAGTTTTAGAGAACAGTTAAAAAAAACAGTTATTCTGGAATCATTCAAAAAATTTCATTTCATCCTGGGATCATTCCGTCCGTTCGTCCGTACCATGACGAGGTCCGGAACTGATAGATTTTGAGCTTAATTGGTTGAGCGGTTGTGCAATTAGCTGCTGTGTCATGCTCCAAAGCATGTAACCCAATTGAAGATAATAATCCCTATAGTACTCCTACATTCCTACATTCGAAACTCATACATTCCTCCGGATATAATGTTTGGTAATATTGAAAAAGTAGTAAGAAAAACTTTAACGGTGACAAATCCAGATGGTTAGATAAATATTATAAAAGAACACGCCACAGTGCTAAAAATGGGAGATTGTAAGGTTCTAGATTGGAGAATCGAAACACAGAAGGTAATAAAATCACCAGCATATTGGTATTTCAAAGTTCAGCCCGCAAAAAGGTTCACATTGACGAAAGGTAGAATTCTAGTGAGATGAGAACCATTTTATCACACTGATGTTGGAGAAGGCAAAGAGTACTGAAGAGATTTGTAAAAAAGGAAAAAACTTAAAAGAAAATGCCTCAAATTGAAAGGATATAGACAAAATAAAGAGTATTTCAAATTTACTAGCTTCACATTATGGTTCCAACTGTAATAAAGAAGAAGCATTGAGCTGCTTTACAAATTTATATGAAAAGAACGATATTAAGCACACGTCTCTAGAAGCCTCAGAGGACGAGGAAAGTCAAGTTGCTGGTGGTTATATTCAAGGATAATTTCATAATTTCGAACCGAATGTATCTCTACGATTGTTTGTTCTTATTTTTCTATAAATAAGAAAAAAATGGTAAACAATTTTTTCCATGCAAGTACAAAGTGCGAAGTTTTTCTCAAAATCTAACATATATAACAGTCATAACAGTCATATATAATACTTGGTAAGTGCTCTTCGGTGAAGAAATCGTTGATGGGCAGCCCCCGGAAGACTGTCGTTGGCCGAGAAAACTTCGTCGGTGGCTTTCATCGACAGAGGAAAGTAAGAAATATTGCCGGCATATGGATTTGAGCCCTTGGACGTTTAAGGAATCTCGTGAGCTACACAAAATGAGGCATTTGATTTGGCGGGCGTCTCGCGCAGGTTCCTGAGCTAATATGGAGCACAATCACGCAAGGCGTCATTCAATTCGGATGCAAAAACCACTATTATTTCACGATTTCCATCAAAACTACACCCTTCGGTCGGAGTTTCGGTAGATATCTTTAATTTGGATTTTGACTTTGCACAAAAACGGTGGGCGTTAACCTTTGGATTAAATTGTGACGGGTGGACGCGTCTGATGTATACGGCATGTAGACGTATTAACGTTATAATTTCATTATTTTGTAAGGTACAAAGTCAGGAGAGGCGTTGTTTTGACGAGAGAGATCATTTTAAGAAGAGAGATCGAGGCGAGAGCGACCGATTTTTTTTTGGTTCACGCCACGTGGTCTCTGGAGTATACAAGCCGTCCAACCTCTACCGCAAGAGAGATGCTACGATTGGTCGGCATGCAGACCTCCGGAAAAACGCGTTTTCGGTGTCGTCTCCCTTTGAAAACCCCAAATCGTACTCAGGACGAGTCACCTTCAGCGGAGTAGTAAATTTTGCAATTGTCTCGATTTTTGACGTGGGGGGGTTTGAGAGAGACAGTACCCTTTTTCTAGAAATACTAATATTCAGTATACCTAATATGTCCGATTTTCAAGTCTCAGATCTCCCATAGCACTCTGACGGAGTAACCGTCAAGCTCAGACGATACGAAGCTCTCTACAGATACTCTACTGGTCAGCTTAAAACCAAAACGCTCGCTTCTTTGTTGCTCGCACGTTTTAAATTAATGTAAAGAAACCAAACATGACTTAAAAATTTAGCCCGCCGTTTAAAATAACGAAGTTAGTATTCACTTCCTCGTCGTTATAATTTTAGATTTGTAGACAAATTCCCAAAAACCTCCAGGCACAAATTTTCAGCTCCATATTATTTGTAGTTCTCCAAAAACGTTTATACACCGTGAGTGAAGCACCTTGTATGTTAAAAACTGCATTTGACGAATTGTGCTATTTAGCACTCTCAAGACCTCACCTTGTTGATCTAAAAATTACCTATAGACAAATAAAAAATCTAGTAGGTTTTGGAAGGAGAATTTAATGATTTTCAGTGTATTGGTCGTTTTCTAAGCCAAATATCAAAAAATTAAATTAAGAAAAGTTGTCCAGCTTAAAAAATTATAGCTGTACGCTAAATTTCAAAACCACCAGCCAATTTTGAATTTTTGTATATTTTTGCACATATTTAAATTAAAGTTGGTTAGTCTTTCCTGTAGAAGATATGAATCACTTGATAATTGTACAAAATTAAGTAAAACATTATCACACGGAATTGCTGATAGTTTTAAATGCATAATACTTAAAAAAACCTGTGGAAGAAAATATGACATAATAAAGTTTTATCGTTGTAATCATAAGAACAAGTAAAATTCAACAAATAAAAAAGCATAAAGTTCCATTTAAAAATATATGTTACTTTTAAACAGCTGCTATTTTTGTTTCAGTCGTTTCTCTTATATAACAGCATATTCTGCAATTACATAAAAAATAAGTTAGGTACCTAACCCTGAAAAAAAAAATCATAGCTCTAAAAATGACGGAGAAAAGGTAGATGAAATTCTTACGAAGTCACCCTATACAGTTGCAACACTGTATAGTACTAGAGCATAGACTTAAAAGAAAATATTTTACCTGTCAAAATTCATTCTTCTGATTCATTGAATAATAGTTGCTGAATTCAAAATAAAAAAAAAAAAGTAAAATACTTTAATAGATAAAATGATTTACATGTTTAAGAGTGGTTTTACAAGTATTTCGTGAGGATTCTAAGTAGAAACTTAAATCGGGCAAACATTAAAGAGAAATAATCAAAGTTAGTTAATGGTTTTGAAATTTGGAATAAATCTATTTTTTTTTTCGGAATATTTTTTTGTAATAACATTTTTCGTAATTTTGCTCAGAAAACACACTTTACCTACACTGATAATAATTACATTGCTCCAATCAAGCCCTACTTGATTTTTCGAAAACGAACTTATGATAAAAATGACTTTTTAATTAAGACTTAATCCCAAATTTTCGGCCTATTCAATTTGTCAAAACAATTTTTATTGGTACTATACTTTCACTCCAGTTTTTGGTACGCCATATATTATAGTTACAGTATCAATAAACCACACAAAAACGTATCTATGTTAATTGATTATGAACATAAAGCATTACTATGGATAATGAAATGTGTAATGGTATTATACCGGATGTCAACGGAATCACTTTCGGGCTGTCATTTTTTTAATTTTAAAGATATTTTAATGAAATTTGGTGTATGTAATATTTGGTATAAATGCCAATAAATGGTCTACACAGAATATTTCTGCAACTTCCGGTTTCACCGCTTGCAACTTTTGATTTTTAAATAGGACACCCTATATATTTTTACATATTTGGAAACCGCAGGTCATGTTTACTGAAAACGTCTTTGTTGTCTTTTTTTTTGTTTTTTTTTTATATTTTTTTTTTATTAATTATTTGAAATTGATTAAAAGAGCAATTATTGTCCAAAGATGATTCTTCTGGTCTAAAATGAAGTTAAGAAAATGAAACTGCTATGATAATAATGTCTTCTCAAGTTCGCAAAAGCAGTTTTAGTATTGAAAATACTTCTGGGCGCGTATTAATGGGCCCTGTCTCTTAAAATATTAACTCTGAAGCGACATGCAAAATGCGAGCGACCTCGACATGGTCACGTGCTCATGGAGACGACCTATTATAGAATAGCAGTCTATGTTTATGTTTGAGTTATATGGTTTATTGAGTATTGAGTTACAGAGAATGGTTGTAAATAAAAACTCCGCTTATTGAAATTTTGCCTGCGTATTTTATGAACTGATGTTGAATGTAAAATAAACATTTGGTATTTACTGATGGTTGTAATAGTATGAGCAGATTTGTTATTTTATTAACATACACTAACATACATATACATACAGGGTGATTCATTAAGAATAAGTAATCTCTAAATTGGAAGAATTAGTTTTCTAAATACATCAAATGAAAGGTTTTGGTATCACACCCTGTATAAATATAATGGACTATGAAATGTATAAAGTGCGTAACAAAAATAGTTTTATGCTGACGCAACCTGCATTTGAGAAATTATGGAGGAAATATTGTCATTAAAGAAACGAAAACGCAATGTTTTAGAAAATGAAAACGAAGCTATTCATCTTACATTAAGACATATTTGTAAACAATTTTGAAATCATCTGGCTCGAGTTCGAATTCAAGGTTGCTGAGTGGATGGATTCTTAGAATCCAAGCCTTATTATTATTAATTCTTTGCTGAATTTTGACAAGGTCCATTAAAGTTTTGTTAAAGTAGTTGGATTATTGTTTACAATTGTTAAAGTTACAGTTAATCGTCTTTTTAGCGAGATACACATTTATATTTTACAGACAGCTTTTCAACAACTATAGGCACCGTTCGGGTCCACTTCTGCGGTTTATGCGTCACGTTATGTAAGCACTATATTAAACAATTAACAAAAAATTGTATCAGGTCAACAAGGCATTGAATATCTGACTTCTTAAGAGCTAGACTGGCTGGTAGAGGCGGCTTCTCTTACAAATGCCTCATTGAACGAAGTTGAGGATTGACAATGCCGTGATGAGTCTATTGAGAACATCCTATTCGTAGTCTATTCCTCTTCTTTGTCTCAGGACTTTTTGGTATCTACAGTTCACCAAAATTTGTATTTGTATAAATGCAAATTAGGATTATCAGACTGCTGATTAGGACTATTAGACAGCAACACTTGTGAAATCTCACTCCTGGTAACTAGGTTCTAGGTCTCTTAAAGCATATCTTAGAGCATACCTGCGACAAATGGTTTTCAAGAATACTAGGGGCCAAATTCGTCGCAACTGCATCTACATATGTTACATTCTCGGTACACTACAGGCAGTCCACGGCAGCAAGGCCATTGTAAAGGCATATGATGATGATCAACTTACTAATCGAAAACATTTTTGTTAGGATATGCACGGCAAAGAAATCGCAAACCTGACTGAATATCACATGCAAGATAAAACGACAAGACCTTCAGGGTTAAACCGCCAAAAATCGTAACAACAAAACTGTGTTTTACTTTTATTAAAATTACTTTAGAAATGGCTACCAGTTGTGTCTGATATTTTCAATACGCCTTGTGTAAGATGCAAGATCTGTGCTTTTTTTATAATAATTTGAACAGCTCAAATAGACATATGCCACTTTCGTAACTGCATAACCAGATCATGATGTACCAGATCATAAAATGTAACCAGACATACGTTATTCCGCGTTCAGTAATGTCAAAGGTCCATATTTTGAAAATACATTTCTCTTTTCAAAAAAGTGGAGTTTTCGCATTGCAATTAGTGTATTAATTACTTGGATTTTATATTTTTTTACGATAAATTTGTTATCGAAATTCAACATTTAATACGTTGTTGGATTCGTCTCGAAAATCTTAATTTTATGCAGTTATGAAAGTGGCATATGTCCATTTGAGATGTTCAAGTTATTATAAAAAAGTGTTTTTGCGAACTTTAATCGATACTGGACGGTGACAGGACATTATTATCATAGCAGTTGCATTTTCTTAACCTGATTCTAGATCAGAAGAATCTTGTTTGGGCAATAATTACCTTTTTAATAAATATCAAAAAATTAATTAATAAAAAATCACCAAAAAATAGAAAAAAATCAGTCGTTTTCACTAAACATGAGCCGCAGATTCCAAATATGGAAAAATATACGAGGTGCCCTATCTAAAAATCAAAAATTTCATGCATTTTCGGTGAAACTGGTGAAGTTGCACAAATATGCTGTGTAGACAATTTATTGGCATTTATACCAAATATTACATATACCAAATTTCATTAATTATATTTAAAACTAAAAAAAAATGACAACCGAAAATTGATTCCGTTGACATCCAGTATGTATTTTGGTAAGTGCTCATCTCATTCATTTAAATTTTCCATTCACAACACGAAACAAAATCGTAAAATTTACCCATGTAGACATAAGCCAGTTGTTTAGAAACAAGACGTAATAAATACTAGAATGAAGGGAATGGAGCACAAAAATCAGTAAACGGTGGCTATGAATCAAAACGGTTGACATTTGAGTGAGGTATATTTGATATCGGTATACACCTTGCTCACTTACACATACATTTGAATAAACAGGTAATATGAACGATGTTTCTGTCGACTACCACGTCCTTCTAGCGAGAATGTTATAATACGCATCCACTAACAAAAATATCGCGTGCAGTTACACGGTTTGCTTCTGAGCAGCTCGCTTAGTTGGTTAATCGTTCACATCGTTCACATCACCGTCAGAAAGACATTTATTGTTTGATGTTCATAAAGTTCGCCAAGAGTTGGTTTACTGTTTCACGTGTGTCGTAAATGGAAAAAGATATCGACCATGCGGAAGAAGAGTGTTACAACTCAAAAGACAATATCTGTTATATCCGACAATGACGTTATAATATTCTTCTTCCACATGGTCGGTATTATGTCCATAACTTCAATGTGAACACCTCGGCGGTTTACACTAAATTGAGGGCCAGAAAACATACCCTTTGAATTTACTGACAACCGATAACAATATTGGCGAACTCTTCGACTAATATTGCCAACATCGGACAGGCAGGCAGGCAGACAAACAACCTGATTTTTTTTTTTTTTTTTTTCGTTTTAACTTCAAATCTTGACGTTTCAGAACATTTTAGGCCTATTAGGCCAATACAAATTTTTTAAAAAAGTTGGATTACTAAGTATGAATGCTATACTTCCATTCTACTACGGCTACGTGGATGTGGAACTAAACGAGAGTAATACATAAATATTTTGTGTATATTTACATAAGTTTGTGGGTATAAGTGGACGGTGACGTCCTCCTAAGGATTGTGGGCGACAAAATTATCTCAAGGCACCGGTGATTCATTTATTCTCTAATAATTCTTGTTAAGTTCTTCTGTATATAATTTCTGAAGTCTTCTTGTACGGCGAAGTCTTTTTATACCTTGAAATAATTTATGTTTTGATGTTCTTATTTACAAACTCTCTTTGGACTCTCTGCATAACCCTTAATAACCTAGCATTACATACAGGGTGACGTCAAAGTTAAACCGCCAAACGTTCAGGGTCGATGTGTCAGGTTAAAATAATTTTTTTCATCTAATAAATTTTCCCCAAAATGCACCCATTCCGAGCTAGAGGGAAAAGGAAAAATAAATATTAAGACTGCGTCCCGTTTTGTGGCATTTAGTTACAAAACGTATGAGGATTGAAAATTTTCTGCTTCTAATTGACTGCCACCGTATTCAGTGCAAAGCTCACACTACGAGACGAGTAAGACTGAGCTGCTGCTCTAATCTGTGTTCAGTAATGATCCCGGGATCATTGAATCCTTTCTTCTGATAGTTATCTACCATTTGACATTTTTCGTTAGTGAATTTATTAATTGGAGTTGTAGCGCATTTTAAGTGTTGTGCAAGGTAATATTCAAGATGGGTCAGTCGCGGTAGATACTGCCACCGCCCTTTGCCTGCGCGCTCTTCCCGACATGAAGCCTTTGGACTTTTTGTAAAACTTGGGATACTGATGAAGGAAATGTTTAATGCGGAGTCCGTCGACGGCGTTAAGCTGACCTCCAGGAAAGGATGTTGAAGCAGCCCCGAGAACAGTAACCAGAAGAGTGTTGACATTTTCAAACCTTATCCGTTTTGTAATAAATGGCCAGAAATAGAAACGCATTTTTTTTTTTTTCCTTTTCGCTCTAGCTCGGAGGAAGTGCATTTTTGGGAGAAAAATTATAGATAAAAAACTTATTTTAGCCTGACACTGATCCTGAACGTTTGGCGGTTTAACTTTGACTCACCCTATATATGTAACGGCAAATTGGCTATTTTCTTCTGACGATTTAGCGAAATTTTCGCTACTAACTAATAAATGGCGCTAGGTACACCTTCTCTGGGATCAAGACTAATAAATATTCCGACTGGCAAGTTTATGTCTTTAGTTTCAGTATGCTGATTGAAAATTTTCTGCTTCGTATTTGTGAGTTTTCGTGAAAATATGACAGTGAGATTCGAGTAAGTACATTTTTTCCTCTAATCTTTTTTCAATAATGATCCAAATCACTGCAATGCTTCTTCTGATAGTTATCTACCATATTAAGAAAAAATTTCGTTATTCAGGTTATTAAGGGTTAATCGATATAAAATGTTGTTGCATAAGGTAATATTCAAAAATTATTCAGCAATATTCTTTTCATGATGGCTACATTTAAGAAAACAAGCATTTACATATTTATACAATACTTATACTAATTATCACTAATTGTTTAATAATCTTTACTGTGTTAAACATGCAAAACATGCTAACCAATCCCCAAACAGTAAATAAAATATGTTTACCATTGTTTAGAATATATAGTATTTTTAATAATATTGGGTCATATTTAGAAATTAGAAACCATCTAAAATTCAAAAATCAGCTGCTTAGTAAAAATTGTATGAGTAAAACCTAAAATCGATATCGTGATTGCTTATTCAGCACTGACCTTAAAATACCCTACACCGTCACGGTGTACCCTACACCGTAACGATTTACCGCACTGCATGTAGTCCGGCATTGGTGGAAACTGCTGCAGTAACTTGTTTACGCACGCTACCATAAATCGTAGCGTGTGTAAGCAGTAGGTAGGAGGAGATGACTAGGAGGTCTTATACAAATTAGAGGATCCAGATCATCTCTGACAGCCAAGCAGCACTCAAAGTCCAGGGAGCTGTAGAAATACATTCCCAGGTAGTTAATGACTGTATGGATTCGCTAACACAACTAGCGGATCACAACAAGTGGATGAGAGGGCACCAAGGCCATGAAGGGAACGAAAGAGCGGACTTTCTTGCAAAGAAAGGGGCGGAAGTTCCACTGATAGGGCCGGAACCCACCTGCGGTCTGGCTTACCGGACATCCAGGAGGGTCATGAAGGACCTATTAAGAGAAAAACATATATCGCACTGGGTGAAAGTCCCAGGGTTGAGACACTCGCGGATGTTCATTGGTGAACCATCCTGGGACAAGTCAAAAGTCTTCATAAAACTGGGTAGAAATCAGCTAAGATGGATAGTAGGACTGTTTACAGGACACTGTCCACTCATGCGACATCTTACGACAATCGGGGTGAAAAATGATCCCGATTGCAGAAGGTGCAGAGAGGAGGAAGAAACCTCCCTCCACATACTATGCGAATGCCCAGCGCTGGCAGCTATCAGGTATTCGAACGTTGGGGCTATAACAATAAAACCAAAAGAAGTGACAGACGCTCCATTAGAAACTGTCCTTAAATTTCTGAAGGAAACAGGACTAATGGAATGACTAGACCATGGGGGCACAATAAGCATCGCTTAAGTGCACAGGGCATGTACCTACCCCATACGTAATCGTAATCGTAAGCAGTAGGTACGTAGTACTCACATCATTCGTAGTGCGAAACCTTGGTGCCCTTAACATCATCAACTTGAGTTGATACGATGTTGTGTTCCGCTAGTTTCGTTAGCGAATCCATACAGTCTTTAACTACCTGGGAATGTATTTCTACAGCTCCCAGGGCTTTGAGTGCTGCTTGGCTGTCAGAGATGATCTGGATCCTCTTATTTGTGTAATACCTCCTAGTCATCTCCTGCGCGCAAGCGGATATTGCAGTTATTTCTGCCTGAAATACGGTTGCATAGTTCCCCAGGTTTATGCTAATTTCGCAATCTGGGTCTCTATTTGTTGCCCCCGCTCCAGTACTTTTTTCTGTTTTGGACCCATCTGTATACCAGATGGTTCCATTCTGCTGGACTGGTATGTGACTGTCTTCCTCTCCCTCCTTCAGTACGATCACCCGACCGTACCGAAGGATACGATATTAAGTATATATTAAAATTTTATGCGGAAAGGTAAATTTTCATGTGATTGGTTCACCATTTTGAAAGCTGCCATTGTGTTTTTGACAAAAATGTTGTCAAATTTCAAATCAGCGCCCTCAAAAATCCCCAAATACTTACTTTCACATCTATTATTATGTATTTGTACCCTTTAAATAGC